>JBBPBX010000656.1:0-29204 GCA_038048925.1 Garcialebias charrua
CAGTAGGCGTGTCAGCAAATGACCAATTCGAAGCTAAATGAGTCGTAATGATATCCGAACTCCGATACGATAATGCAGGATTTACTGCATTTTAACTGTGATAAAATGAAGAATGCCTGTGAAACTTTATTGTTATTGCTCTTACCCGGTACTCGAAATGTGCCCCAATACTGCCACCTACTCTTGTGTTTTTGTATGCTGCTTCTGGGACGCAAATACATCATTACTTCATGACTTTCATTTTTGTTTTCGTTTGAAAACGGCGCTCATTGAGCGAAACTATGTGCATGCAGCACTGTTAAAGGTCTTCGATAAATATACCAGAAAGAGGCTGAAGAGACCCAGCGACTCACTTATAGGAGCATTTAGCTTCGGATTAGTCATTTACTGACATGCCTACTGGATTGATTGACAGGTCACGCTGTGCATCCGACTCGTGGAAAAAATAAATAAACGCGAGCTGTAAAAAAAAAATAAAATAAAAAAATCTCGTACAACTTTATTCTCGTAATTCTACAACTGTATTCTCGTAATTTTATGACTTTTATTAATTTTTTTCTTAGTGTGGCTATGTAATTTTATGTTATTTTTTCGCGTGACCCTAAAGCTTTGTCGTACTCCGGAGTACAAGTCCCATCAGTCCAAAAAAGCATAATGAAGAGAGAAAAAACACAAATATGTCGCCTCGGTGTATAAATTGCATTTATTATGTGTGCTGACCCCTGGGAAAGCTTTGTCGTACTCCGGAGTACAAGTCCCATCAGTCCAAAAAAGCATAATGAAGAGAGAAAAAACACAAATATGTCGCCTCGGTGTATAAATTGCATTTATTATGTGTGCTGACCCCTGGGAAACGTGGGCCGGTGTCGTGCCAAAAATCGATTGGCAGCCGCGGAAGTGCTCACGAGAGGACTCGCTGTTGCAATTCTTCGAAATTTAACAAGATTAACAAAACCAACTGTTTGCTCGACATTATAGCAAAGGTGTATCTCAGTTTAACTTTTTCCTTAATAAATTCACTTTAATGGTCAATGTTTGGTGGGGGGTGGCAGGGGTAGTGATACAGGAACAACATATACGCCTACCGGAAGTTGTCAAGAGCAGAGGTGCTCAAAGTTGGTCCACCAAGCTGTCCTCGTTACTATATTAAAATTTCCTTTGAAGAACCAATGTGTTCTCACTCAGTTATTCCACCCATTGACTTTAATGTTAGATGGAAAAGTCGGCCCATTGACTACCGTATATATGGGACTGTTATTTATGTTCAAATGATTCTTGCTGTTAAGTTGTGTTGCTGTTGGACATGTATATTTTTGACATTTTGCACTACATATACATAGTACATACTGAAATGCTAAAATTTCAACATTTGTTTTCATTTCTTATACATGACGTATTCGTTATATGTTGTGTTCTGTAAAGTTCTTTATTCAGAATCGAAGGTTAAACAACTGTATAATAAATAAATGGACTTTACTGAAATATGGATTTGCATTTCATGAATTATATGTTTGCATTTGGCCCACAGCCCTCTGATAGATTTTTGATTTGGCCCTCTAAGGGAAAAAGTTTGGGGACCCCTGGCCTAGAGGGCGCTCTCGCACCTCTAGCGGCTGCAAATGCTAATATTTACTCTTTTCATGTCAGTGTGGATGAACATTTAAAGCGTCAGTCAAAAATTGCGTTAAAAAACATACTGGTATACGTCGCTTCGGCGTATAAGTCACAGGACTGGCAAATCTATGATAAAAACTGCGACTTATACACCGGAAAATACGGTATATGCTCCCAGATGCAGACAACAACCAACACACACACACAGGTGTATGTCAATTTCATTTTACATTCACCAGGTTATTAAGAGGCTCCAAAGACCCAAACTGTTGCAAAGTTTATAGTTTTTTTCTTTTTCCATTTGCTTGTCACGCACGACACTTGAAATGAGGATGCAGCCATGCTGAACAGTCACACCGAAGTACTCGCCACATGAACCTCAGAGGAGCTGAGACACAGTTTGGTAACTCACAGAGGTTTTTTTTCTTCTTCTTCTTTGAAAACAAAGCACCAACCACACAATTACCTCCCTTTGAGTTAATGACTAGTCTTCTGCAACACATACACAGTCAGAGGCCACATTGGAGGCTTGAGGAGCTCAGGCCTGTTGCATATCACCATTACAATCAACTTTAGCCAACACAACAATGATTACACCTGTCAGTTTAACAGATACTGAAGTAAAAATGGGTGTGATAGTGGTGGAGGGTCATTCACAATGCATACACCAAGCACTAATACAGTATACCTAAATTTTCGTATTTCTCAACATAAGATGATCTTGACCTAAAACTTTTGCGTGGGCAATATGCTATATGGTTGCAAAACTTAGCCACTCAAACCACGTGGATTATGTCCCCACACCCTTAAATATCGGTTACGTGTGTGTGTGTGTGTGTGTGTGTGTGTGAAAGAGAGAGCACACCCTGGTGTTTCCTGTCTACTAATATAAAGATCCACAGCTTATGTGTGCACGTGCATGCACAGTATGTACCAAATACAATATAGTGTGTATGGATGTGTGGGTGCATGTACAGTACCATGCACAAAAAATTAGATTTATTTTAAATCTACAAACCACGAGGTCTACAACAGAAAGCACTGAATTAATGGTGCAATCCTGCACAAGTAGGACGCACAGTTTAATGCACCTTCCTGTGTCACAGTCTAAACATGAAGCCATCTCTTGAAGGAAGAAAAAATAAAAAGTTGTCATTGTGCAACATTTAAACCAGATTTGTCCAGATTCATTGAAGAAGAAAAAAAAAGTCATGTGGTAACTGATTCAAAGACAAACGTCAACAAAAACACACTGTCCTCGTGTCATACTGCGCCAACATCACCTTTTGGAGTGATTTCAACCGTGACAGATTTCCAGCAGATAGAAAATGACAAATCGACACGGTTTCACGTCTGCTCGCTTCCTCTGTGATATCTCTCTCAAGAGAGGGTGTGCATACGTGTGTGTGTGAGAGAGAGAGGCCGACGTTTGAGTGTGCCCATATCTGTTGAACATTCACCACTACCAGAAATATGTAAGTGTGATTCATCACTTCCTTCCAATTAAACATGAATAGTGCAAGAGCAGAGGGTGTGAACCTGAACACCCAGTGCAGACGCCCGGCTCAGCTCTCCACCCCTCTGCATGCATGCATGCAAGTGCACTTGACGTGCAACACAAGTTTGCACGTGTGTCTCTTAGCAGATTCACACATATAAAGGTTTATACTCATCTTTACTGCTTCTGCTTATGAAAAAGTCACCTGCACTTGCATAAGACAAATGAAGCTTTATGTGTTCTTTATGTGGGGTTAAAAAAAAAAAAACCTTTAAAAGCTGTGCTCTCGACCTTTGGTGCCATCTGCCAGTGACAGGGCAGAAATGCAAATCAGACGCAGACAGAAAACACACTATGAATGCTCCTTCCATTAGAGTGGCCTAGAGAAATAAACTAGGTCAGACAGACCAGCAACCAGCTGTGTGTGTGTATGTGTGTTACAAAGCACGTGAGCCTCTCTTTGTGTGGGGAGACAGCTATGTGTGTGTGTGTGTTTTGGAGTGGGTTGTGTGAGGTTTGAGCTGAGGGTTTCTAATACTTTTGATAGTGCACACTTTACAGTCACTAGTATCATCCAGCCGGCGGGCCTTTCAGCCTCTCCCAGGCTACGTGACGGGCCGAAGGAGCCCGGTGACAAATAAAGGCTCTTATCTGAGGCTGAAATTAGACCACAGCCAGGGTGCAACTGATAGGGAGCGTTTTAAACTCTGAGGGGGAAAAAAAAGGAAAAAGAAACGGCGAACCCCCGGGAGGGTGATGCAACGCAGAGGCAACGCTGGCGTAATGCAGACAGATGCGTTCTCCTCTCCCTCTCTCTCTTTCTCTCTCTCTGATATCACTGAGATGCTTCTGAATTATGAATGAGACCCCCGTGCATGTCTTCAGTGCAAATGGCTTCTTTTCTTCATGTTCACCATCATATAGTCTTTGTTTTCTATGAATGCCTTGCACGTTAAATGCAGCCACCCGCTGTGAGAAAAAGTCTTAATCAAAAAGGTCTGAGGCTATTTCACATCCCCTTTGTTGTCACTGGCATCGAATTGTGCACGTCGAGGCGCTGATCTAGAACAGTTATCTCTTTATGGCTGCCACTGAAGGTGAAAAGGTGACATTCACACTAAACATTTCATTTACAAAATAATAATAATAATAATAATTTGTTGGTAAAATTGTTTTCTTGTCTTCATTTAACAATTTTTTTGTTTTTCAATCCCCTACAGATATGTAGGCCTACTTGCCCATTGGGGTTGTTCTGGTGCATGAAAGGCTTTATTTTATTTTTGCAGCACAGTTCACATGTACACAGTGGCCCTGAGGTGTAAATGAATAGCATTTGAAAAAACAGAATTACATTTGAAAACAACAGAATTACATTACGCCTAAGCGGAAGTGAGCGGAGCGGAAGTGGCTGAAGCGGAAATGGCCGGAATCACATTTAGGGGAAAAAAATGGAATTACATTTGAAAAAAAATACAATGAGCCAGACTGGAAGGCGGAAGTGGTCGAAGTGGAAGTGGCCAAAGTGGAAGTGGCCAAAGTGGAAGTGGCCAAAGCGGAAGTGGCCAAAGCGGAAGTGGCCAAAGCGGAAGTGGCCGGAATCACATTTGAAAAAAATGGAATTACATTTGAAAAAAACAAAATTACAATGAGCCAAAGCGAAAGGCGGAAGTGGTCGAAGCGGAAGTGGTCGAAGCGGAAGTGGCCAAAGCGGAAGTGGCCAAAGTGGAAGTGGCCGGAATCACATTTAGAAAAAAAATGGAATTACATTTGAAAAAAACAAAATTACAATGAGCCAAAGCGAAAGGCGGAAGTGGTCAAAGCGGAAGTGGCCAAAGCTGAAGTGGTCGAAGCGGAAGTGGTCGAAGCGGAAGTGGCCAAAGCGGAAGTGGTCAAAGCGGAAGTGGCCGGAATCACGTTTAGAAAAAAAATGGAATTACATTTGAAAAAATATATATCTTGATGTGGGTCATGACCAGCTTCTCAAAGCATTTAGCGACTATCGAGGTGAGGGCTACTGGCTGATAGTCATTCAGACCAGTCACTGTAGAGCTCTTTGGGACTGGGATGATGGTGGCGGTCTTCAGGCAGATGGGAACTGTCTCCAGGGCAAGTGAGGAGTTAGAGATGTCGGCCAACACCTCGCAGAGCTGATTGGCACAAGAAATACATTTAGATTAACATAAATTTAAGACAGTATGACAAGCCAACCCTAACTATTGATCAAAAAGGAAAGTCTTGAACCCAGTCTTAAAACTGGACAATGTGTCAGCCTTACGGACTGAAACTGGAAGTTAGTTCCACAAGAGAGGAGCCTGATAACTGAAAGATCTTCCTCCCGTTCTGCTCTCGGAAACTTAAGAACCACTAGTAAACCTGCAGTCTGAGAGGGAAGTGCTCTGTTGGGAAAACATGGAACAATAAGATCTCAAATACTGTATACTGTAAGATGGAGCTAGGTTGTTGAGGGCTTTGTATGTTAGAAGTGAGATTTTGAATTCAATTCTGGATTTGACAGAGAGAAGCAAAAATTGGAGAGATATGATCTCTCCTACTAACTCCAGTTAAGACTGTGGAAGCAGCATTTTGGATCAACTGAACACCCAGATAAACCATTGCAATAGTCCAGTGTGACAAATGCATGAACCAGTTTTTCTGCATCATTTTTAAATGAAATGTTTCTAATTTTAGTGATATTACACAGATGGAAGAAGGCATTTCTTGTAAATGTTTCTAATTTGTTGGATAAAAAAACATGTCCTGATCAAAAATAACACCAAGATTTTTAACATTAGAGCTGGAGACCAGATCTACTCATGTGGTCGCTGAGAGTTATTCCTAACACGTACCCTGAGAGCTAGTGCATGAGGTAATGCACATCATTCACAAGGTTTAGCCTAAACGGCTGTAGCTGAGCTGCATTTTACAAGTTTGATTAAAAAGAATTGGATTTTCTTTTTTCAAATACGTAAACGTAACATTGCGCTAAACCCTTTGTACACTAGAAATCCTTTGCAGATAAACGGCGTGCTGTCACAACCATCCACTGAATCCTGACTCTGGCCTTAAAGCTGCCGGCGTACGGGAGTTGAAAGCAGGCCTGTGAAGTTTCTTTTAACGTGATAAACACGGAGCAATATGAGCTGAATAATAAATGACTGCGCGCCTTTCAGTATCATTTCAAACACAGGCCTTCTATATATAGCTGCTCAAACATTTCCTTCTCCAGCGAACTTTCTCTGTTTTCCTTTCTTCCTCCAACTGATTTCAGGCACAGATTGTAAATTCGGTCACAGGGGAGGGCCAGTGGTTCTCATTTCCTGCAGTTTGGTCCTCTGGAACAAAATGACTCCCCACTCCCTGAATTCTCCAACGTTCCCACTGAGATGTGTGCAGCTGGCTGGTTTGTCTCCCTGTTTGCTCGCAGGGGGACTCGTGCGATCGTACGCTAGCTCGTAGCGTGCAGGGCCGTGAATCTGAAGGCATGTTCGCGTGCCACGGTGCATGAAGTTGGATGGAAAAGAGACTTGAGATGAAAAGGTTAATATTTTCCAGTTCTTTCTGGGTGGGAGGTTACAGCTTTGTTCATGTCTTGTGTGTGTGTGTGTGTTTCAATACACATTTATGAGTATTTTCTGTGTGGGTGGGTACCAAAACTTGCATTTTAAGTTTTTTGATGTTCTCCAAATGTGTGTTATGTTGATTAAATTATAGCATGTGCAGTGATTAGCTGTAAAGAGTTTGTCAAACTAAATGTGCTGCAACGTGAATGGCACGCGTTTGTTGCACGATGGGTCATTATCGCCCACTGATGGAAAGTCAAGTCAGGCATGTGCTCTCTGTGTCCTGAAGCATGGCTCACTGGTGTTTCTTGGATTAATGTTGGAGGCAAAACAGGAAACGTTCGGTGTTTGGCTTCAAACTTCCTCAGCTTGGTCCTTCTCATTCCCACTCCTACGTACTTCATCATCTTCATGTGCTTCCAAATCTAACATGCTGTACCAATAAACAATAACACTCATCCCAAGGCCCCAAACAAACTATTTTTAAAAAAGAGTCCAAATCAAAAAATTCAATTTAGATGCTGGTTCATATCAATTACTGACATTTCAGATTACAGTACAGTCACATACAGTACAGTTCAGATTACAGTACAGTATATTCACATATGGTACAGTTCAGAGTACAGTACATTCACATATGGTACAGTTCATATTAGAATACAGTTCAGATTACAGTACTGTACATTCATATAGAGTACAGTTCAGATTACAGTACTGTACATTCATATACAGTACAGTTCAGATTACAGTACTGTACATTCATATACAGTACAGTTCAGATTACAGTACTGTACATTCACAAACAGTAAGGTTCATGTTATACAGTACTGTACATTCATATACAGTACAGTTCAGATTACAGTACTGTACATTCATATACAGTACAGTTCAGATTACAGTACTGTACATTCACATACAGTACAGTTCAGATTACAGTACTGTACATTCACATACAGTACAGTTCAGATTACAGTACTGTACATTCATATACAGTACAGTTCAGATTACAGTACTGTACATTCACATACAGTACAGTTCAGATTACAGTACAGTACATTCATATACAGTACAGTTCAGATTACAGTACTGCACATTCACATACAGTACAGTTCAGATTAAAATACAGATCAGATTACAGTATTTACATTCATATACAGTACAGTTGAGATTACAGTACTGTACATTCATATACAGTACAGTTCAGATTACAGTACTGTACATTCACATACAGTACAGTTGAGATTATAGTACTGTACATTCACAAACAGTAAGGTTCATGTTATACAGTACTGTACATTCATATACAGTACAGTTCAGATTACAGTACTGTACATTCATATACAGTACAGTTCAGATTACAGTACTGTACATTCACATACAGTACAGTTCAGATTACAGAGTCAGAGTCAGAGAGAATTTATTGTCATTTGCACCGCATGTAGTACATGTGTTGAAAACGAGATTATGTACACAGGGTCCCAGTTACATCCAACAACAAATGCAAGAGAAAAACAATAATAACATCTAGGATTAACTAAGAGAGACATCAGCTAGTAATACACTAAGCCCTAATGTAGTAGAAAAACATCATTATAAACAGCAGCACGAACATGAGCAGATGGTCACAGATGAACGCAGATAGTCACAGATGAACGCAGCAACAAGAAACAGATCAGTATCAGCATGATGTGACATTTTGCAGTGTTTATTCTTATTATTTATTTATTCATGAGTCTGACAGCCTCAGGGTAGAAGCTGTTCCTCAGTCTAGTGGTTCTACATTTGATGCTCCTCAACCTCCGTCCCGAGGGGAGTGGTGCAAAGAGTGAGTGTGCTGGGTGAGTGAGGTCTTTCATGATGCAGGTGGCTCTTTTTCTGCATCTGGAGGTGTAAATGTCTGTGATGGTGGGGAGACTGACTCCCACAGACTTCTGTGCAGCCTTCACCACTCTTTGTAGAGCTTTCCTCTCTGCAACTGTGCAGCCTCCATGCCACACGTTGATGCTGGAGCACAGGACGCTCTCCACTGCACACCTGTAGAACGAGGTGAGGACTGAGCTTCTCAGACCAGCTCGTCTCAGCCGTCTGAGGAAGTAGAGTCTTTGATGACCTTTCTTGATCAGGCTGGTGGTGTTATTGCTCCAGCTGAGGTTATCATTCAAGTGTACACCCAGGTACTTGTAGCTGGAGACCACCTCCACCGCAGATCCACCTATATACAGTGGGGTGTGGGTGTGTTTGTTCCTTCTGAAGTCCACAATCATCTCCTTCGTCTTCTTCACATTCATGTGAAGGTTGTTCTCTTTGCACCAGCTCTCCAGATGTTCCACCTCCTGTCTGTAGCTGGATTCATCATTATCTGTGATGCATCCCACCACAGCTGTATCATCTGCAAACTTAACAATATGACAGCCTGGATGTGTGGCTGTACAATCATATGTGAGCAGAGTGAACAGAAGAGGGCTCAGCACACATCCTTGAGGATTACAGTACTGTACATTCACATACAGTACAGTTCAGATTACAGTACTGTACATTCATATACAGTACAGTTCAGATTACAGTACTGTACATTCACATACAGTACAGTTCAGATTACAGTACAGTACATTCATATACAGTACAGTTCAGATTACAGTACTGTACATTCACATACAGTACAGATTAAAATACAGATCAGATTACAGTATGTACATTCATACACAATACAGATCAGATTACAGTACTGTACATTCACATATAGTACAGTTCAGATTACAGTATAGTCACAGACAGTACAGATCATACTAGAGTACAGTACATTCACAAACAGTAAGGTTCATGTTATACAGTACTGTACATTCATATACAGTACAGTTCAGATTACAGTACTGTACATTCAAATACAGTACAGTTCAGATTACAGTACTGTACATTCACATACAGTACAGTTCAGATTAAAATACAGATCAGATTACAGTATGTACATTCATACACAATACAGATCAGATTACAGTACTGTACATTCACATATAGTACAGTTCAGATTACAGTATAGTCACAGACAGTACAGATCATACTAGAGTACAGTACATTCACAAACAGTAAGGTTCATGTTATACAGTACTGTACATTCATATACAGTTCAGATTACAGTACAGTACATTCACATACAGTACAGTTCAGATACAGTACTGTACATTTAAATACAGTACAGTTCAGATTACAGTACTAGACATTCATATACAGTATAGTTCAGATTACAGTACAGTACATTCACATACAGTACAGTTCAGATTACAGTAATATGAAATGTCAGTTTGTAGAAAGTTGCCTAAGTAAGGAAGTCGGCAGATTGTACCACATCTTTACAGTATCACAATCCCTCATCCTGAATTTTCATTCAACCTTTATTTAGTCAGGTTAATCCCATTGAGCCTTGAGGACTCATTTACAAGAGAGACCTGTCTACAAACTAAAGAATGATAACAGCAACAGTAGAGTTTCCTTGGACAATCAACAATATACAATCATAAGAGAGAAATACAGACTTTTTAACAAGTTAAAACAAAGATGTCAAAGTAGCAAAACAGACAGATTATAAGGCAGATGTAGAAAATCAAAAACAGGAACATGTCTGCATTGGTTCTTGCCAGGATTCCAACAGATTCTTAAAACCATTTAGAGAGGTCAAGGTCGAGAGCTTCAGATCTTTTTGTAAGATATTCCAGGAAGCAGGAGCGGAGTAGGAGAAGGCCCTTTTTCCAAGTTCAGTCCTCACTGACGGAACACTGCAGGTAATCATGTCCTGAGAGCGCACGCTGTAGCTGCACTCACGCAGAGACATGTAGGAGGAGATGTATGAGGGCAGCAGACCAAGAAGTGATTTAAGAGTCTGTGTGAAGTTAATGATGTCCAGTTAACCAGTGAATACAGGGTGCAGTGGTGGGTACAATAATCATGAATAGTAAGTTTGTGTTCATGGAGAGGAACACTCCCTCTCAACTAGAGGAAACCCCAACCTGCACCATATCTCTCAACTGACAACCACAAAAGGTACTGGTTCAGAACCACAGAAGGTACTGGTTCAGAACCACAGAAGGTACTGGTTCAGAACCACAGAAGGTACTGGTTCAGAACCACAGAAGGTACTGGTCCAGGAGCCATTTCTGTAGAAAAAAAAACAAGAAAACCAGTCAATGACAGCAGCATGAAGAAAGATGGAGAACAGAGTAAGTAAAGACAGCAGCAGATTGAGGAAATGTGGTCAGTTTGTCCTTCACCAGTAAAATCTAAAGCAGGATAACTAAGGGAGAGCTCAGGAAACCCAAGCCAACTACAGTATTAATTGGAAAGGGGAGTCTTAAGACCAGATCTGAACACCCGCTTCGGAGCTGATCTGAAAGTAAACAGAATCAGTCTCACAGACAGAAACTGGGGTTCTACCTCCTGTTTTACTTTTAGAACCTCTAGGAACCACATGTAAACCATTTACAGGGAGCTGATGGCAAGAAGCTAAAATTTGGAATGGGTTTATTTTAGAGTTTTTCAGACATCCAGATAAAGAGTTCTAATCTAAAAGTAATAAATGCATTAACCCGTTTTTCTGCATCACTTTGTGACAAATTTTACTGAGCCGGTGAATAAATCCTGGTGACTCTTTCAATGTGGGTGGTAAAAGGCAAAAACACAACGAGGTTCTTCACATTAGTACTTAAATGACAACTTGAAGTCATCCAGATTTTTCATCTATAAAATCTTTAAAGATGGGTGTCATCCGTAACAAATGCAACATCAAGCCTGAACCCATGTTTCAGAACCATAACCTTCCTCAGACGACTGAGACGTGCTGGTCTGAGCAGCCCAGTTCTCACCTCGTTCTACAGGTGTGCAGTGGAAAGCGTCCTGTGCTCCAGCATCAATGTGTGGCATGGAGGCTGCACAGTTGCAGAGAGGAAAGCTCTACAGAGAGTGGTGAAGGCTGCACAGAAGTCTGTTGGAGTCAGTCTCCCCACCATCACAGACATTTACACCTCCAGATGCAGGAAAAGAGCCACCTGCATCATGAAAGACCTCACTCACCCAGCACACTCACTCTTTGCCCCACTCCCCTCAGGACGGAGGTTGAGGAGCATCAAATGTAGAACCACTAGACTGAGGAACAGCTTCTACCCTGAGGCTGTTAGACTCATGAATAAATAAATAATAAGAATAATCACTGCAAAATATCACATCATGCTGATGCTGATCTGTTTTCTTGTTGCTGTGTTCATCTGTGACCATCTGCTCATACAGACTCATGTTCGTGCTGCTGTTTATAATGATGTTTTTCCACTACATTAGGGCTTAGTGTATTACTAGTTGATGTTTTTCTTAGTTAATTCTAGATGTTATTACTGTTTTTCTCTTGCATTTGTTGTTGGATGTAACTGGGACCCCGTGTACATAATCTCGTTTTCATCACATGTACCACATGCGGTGCAAATGACAATAAAGACTCTCTGACTCTCTGACTCTGATAATTGCACCCCACGCCTCAAAATGAGGGTGCGTAAAGCCCACAGACATGGCAGCGGCTGCAGGAACGAGAGAGCGGTTGTTAGTGATGGAATGAAAGAACGTTCTCTCACATTATGCTTCATACAAAGGATGAACGAGCGCAGCCGCTCTGCTTGAGGGCAGAGAGGACAGGTAAAATATGGGACATGCAGGGTTTGCATCATGTTGGCCTCACCTGCAGGCTCAGCTTCCTTGCTGCTGCTCTGTTTTGATTTGGATGTTTCCAATACCAACAGCCCCCCCTCCAGTAAATCCATCTCTAAAGGGATTTAAACTGGCATTATTCTTGCCTTTTTTCTGGAAACAAGACATCCAGTGGACACTCTCCATTGTCTTCGCACCAGATAGCCCAATGAACGAGCGCTCGAGGCCAAATCCCACTTCCATGTGCAGACGCAGACTCCGCTGCCCACAGACACGCTCGGCTCTAATTAGGCAGACCGCTGGACGTGTTGCTGGGGGAAAGCTGTGTGCAAAAGCTTATCATCAAGTGGCAGCTTTACAGATTTGTGTCTTTTCATCTGGTGTGGGTGAACAAGTGTGTAAGCTGAGGGGAAACAGAAAGACGGGGAGATACTGAACTGTGTTTTTGGGGCAAAACACATCCCGTAGTTCTGATGTACAGTAGGGGCACACAAAGGAGATGTGTTGCTGCGTGTGTCTGCACGGCAACGTGTTGCACAACCCCGCTGCTCGTGCACTGAGCTTGCAAGAGCTTTCCCATGAGACCTGCGTCATCAGCAGCAAGGTTATTTCCTGTAGCTGAAGAGCAGCATGACTCTCTTCCTGTTCTCTGTGAGAAGAAGCACTGGGCTTGTCCTCCCAGTTCCTTCTACAGTGGGCACAGTTTGCATACAAAATTATTCATTTGTATTTTTACTCACAATAATGAGCTTATTTTACCCTTCTGAACCTGAATATATTTTTTTTTTTTAAATAGTCAAAAGTCTGGGTTTTTAAAGGTTGAATGGTTCACATTCTCTCCCTTCCATAGGAACTTAGGTCAGATGTTCATCTTCAGTGTAAAAGTTGCACGAGAATATAACGTTGGACTGAAAGAGCCAGAAGCGTCATGGTGCAACAATCACCTGCGGGCCTAACCACGCTGACGCTGCAGGGAAAAGTGCAACGGCTCGTTTCAAAATGTTTCACCTCCACTCACAACCGGAGTGACGTATAGCAGACGTTCACCGTACGTGAAAAGTGTGAAATTCTAAACTGAGGAATGCGCAAGAAGAGAGACTGCAGGTGAAGGTGACCGGGCTTTCAGTGTGGCTGCCCCCCGCCTGTGGAACTCTCTTCCTGACTGTCTGAGAGCCCTACAGTCTGTGGTTGACTTTAAGAGCAGCTTGAAGACCTTTCTTTTCAACCGAGCATACTCTACCTCCTCATGATTCTACTTTTGATCTTAGCTGATACTGTTATTGATTTTAATTGTTTATTTAATTAATTGTTTTATTATTTGTTTTATTGACATTTAATTCTGTTGCACCTTGTAGCACTTTGAGATTTTCATTAATGAAAAGTGCGTTATAAATTGAATTCATTATTATTATTATTATGACCGAAAGAACAAGATCTCGGATACAAGCGGCTGAAATGAGTTTTCTCCGCAGGGTGGCTGGACTCTCCCTTAGAGATAGGGTGAGAAGCTCAGTCATCCGGGAGGGACTCGGAGTAGAGCCGCTGCTTCTCCACATCGAGAGGAGCCAGTTGAGGTGGCTCGGGCATCTGGTTAGGATGCCTCCTGGACGCCTCCCTGGTGAGGTGTTCCGGGCATGTCCCACCGGGAGGAGACCCAGAGGAAGACCCAGGACACGCTGGAGGGACTATGTTTCTCGGCTGGCCTGGGAACGCCTTGGGATTCCCCCGGAGGAGCTGCTCCAAGTGGCTGGGGAGAGGGAAGTCTGGGCCTCCCTACTTAGGCTGCTACCCCCGCGACCCGACCCCGGATAAACGGAAGAAGATGGATGGATGGATGGATGGATGGATGGATTATTATTATTACTAAGGTGAGATGGATGTGAACATTATCATAAATCCTGGAGGGGAAAAACTTGTCACTTAATATTTTTAGGTTATGACAATAACCTAATTTATATACAGGTGGTCCCCGAGTTACGACGGAATTCCGTTCCTACGCCCGTTCATAACTCGAATTTTGATGTAAGTCGGAAAATACATACATACTAAAAATAATAATAATAATAAAATAAATCAATAAATAAATGTACAGTACTGTACTGTACAGTTACCAAGCACTTAGCCTATCCTAACACAGTTTTTAAAGACGAAGGAGCAAGTTGAATCGTCTCCCTCCTCCCTAGCAGGCTCCATTTACATAAAGGGAGCTAGCTGGCTAACTACTGTAGCTTGCTGTACGTGGCCTACCTCAGTCTGTCCGTCCATCCATTGTTTATGACGTAAAACCGCCGTCAGCTCGGTCCATCTGCCGTATACTGTTGTAAAACCGCCATCAACCTCTGTCCAGAGCGTTTAATCTTCACCTGTACTGTCCACTGCCACTGCTGTGAAGCTCCGTCCAGAGCAGGTCTTTCTGTGTTTTTCCGCTGTCAAGCTACTGCTTCTGCCGTCAAAACGGGAAGGAAGTCGGAACTCGGCTTTCAAAATAAAACTTTTCAAAATAAAACTTTTTTTAATGAGATGTGTGACGTAACCCCGAAACGTCATAAGTCGAGGCCGTCGTAAGTCGAGGACTACCTTATACTGTATATATACAAGGAACCCTCGACTTACGAACAAGTTCCGGACCTAAGGACCGTTCGTATGTCAAAAGAACGTAAGTTGAATCATATAGTAAAAAAAATAAATAAAAATAAAAATTATTATTTTTATTTTTATTTTTTTTAAATAAATGAATACATGTACAGTACTGTACAGTCACCAAGCACTTAGCCTATCCTAACACAGTTTTAAAGATGAAGGAGTGAGTTTAATTGTCTCCCTTTCACATAAATTGAAAGTGAAAGTAGCTCCCTTTATGTGAATGGATTCTGCTGGGGAGACAATTCAACTCACTCCTTCATCTTTAAAATCTGTGTTAGGATAGGCTAAGTGCTTGGGTGACTGTACAGTACTGTACATTTATCTATTTATTTATAAAATCTATATATTTTTATTTTTTATTTTCTAATGTATAAATAGATAAAAGTACAGTACTGTACAGTCACCAAGCACTTAGCCTATCCTAACACAGTTAATTCAAACTGCTTTACCATTCCAATGGTCCTCAATCTTTGGAGGGAGGAGACGACATCAGGTGGTGCAGGATGACGCCCCATCTTTCTTCCTTTTGCTTGGTGACAAGAAAACAGAAGTTCAAGTTGTCAAAACAAAAATATGGTACAACATTCTAATTTCACAAATTGTTCAAGAACCTACTGCAAACAAAAAATGGTCTGAAATATTTCAAAATCCATCAGTCCATGATATTTGGTCAAATTTACACATTAAGTTCAGTCACAAACAAGCAAACAATACAGATTTTTTGTTAAGACACAGGAGAATATTTACTGGCGTCATCCTGCACCAAATCAATAAAGAAAAATTTAGCAGAGATTGCACAGTTTGTCTTTCAGAGCCCGAGACATTAGAGCACCTGTTCCTCTGCTGTACTGGCTGCACCATCTTATGGGACAAGATCAGAGACTTACTGGAAAACACCTGCAATATTAAACCCCAGAACGACGAAGAATGGAACTGGATGAGACTCTTTGGACTTCAGAAATCCTATCAACAACAAAACCACAATCACTATCTCCTCTGCAATATCATACTGTCAGTTACCAGACACTCCATCTACACCTGCAGGAACTTTAAGCTCTATGAAAATAAATCCCTGGATCGCTGGAAACTGTTCATTGGAATGATGCAAGGACACTGTAGAACTTTGTATTGTGTGGACAAGCAACTGTGTGAAGACATCTTTGGACCACTTGAGTAATTTGGAATATTGGAAATAACAGACGTCTAAAGTAAAAAGAATCATTTTTGTTACACGAAGGACATTATAGAACTTTGATGTATGTATGTACAATATTCATTGAATTGTGAATAATTTTGAATGAATTATTTTTTATAATAAAAGAAGAAAAAAAAAAAACACAGTTAAGGAGTGAGTTGAATTGTCTCCCTCCTCCCCAGCAAGCTCCATTTACATAAAGGGAGCTACTTTCACTTTATGCGAAAGGGAGACAATTCAACTCACTCCTTCATCTTTAAAAACTGTGTTAGGATAGGCTAAGTGCTTGGTGACTGTACAGTACTGTACATGTATTCATTTATATAAAAAAAAATATATATTATTATTTTTTTTTTACAGTGCGTTCGTAAGTCCGAGTTGCCCTAGGTCGGGGGTGCCGTAAGTCGAGGGTTCCCTGTATATATAGGGAGTCCTCGACTTACGAACGAGTTCCGGACCTAAGGGCCGTTCGTAGGTCGATTTTGCCGTAAGTCGGTGACCAAAAACACGTGTCGTTCGTAAGTCTGGAATTTTGCCGTAAGTCGCGGCCATACCGCTAACGCAGCGCCGCACACCTGTTTATCGGCATGAGACTGAACAAGCGTACATACTGGTCCATAAACATGCACAGAACTTTATTTACAAACACTTAGCTAACACATTACACCACACATTAATCCATAAACACAAACAGTACCTGTACAGTACTGTAATGTACTGTAATGTTAAACAGTGCTATTCAGCATAGCACATTCAATACTGTACTGTAATTAAAAAAAACTACTGTAGTGTATATGTATGAAAACAAAGTGCCTTAGTGTACAGTCCAGTCCAGGAACTTTTAAAAGGTACAGTAATGTATTTTTCAGCACAGAAAAAGCATAGAAAATAAAAATCTCTTCCTCTTCCTAAACAGTTCCCAACCATCAGCAGCAATTGACATCCATCATAAACAGTTTTCAACCATCATTAGCAAAGCACATCCATCATAAACAGTTCTCAACCATCAGCAACAATTGACGTCCATCATAAACCGTTCTCAACCATCAGCAGCAATTGACATCCATCATAAACAGTTCTTAACCATCAGCAGCAATTGACATCCATCATAAACAGTTCTTAACCATCAGCAGCTATTGACATCCATCATAAACAGTTCTCAACCATCAGTAGCAATTGACATCCATCATAAACAGTTTTCAACCATCATTAGCAAAGCACATCCATCATAAACAGTTCTCAACCATCAGCAACAATTGACATCCATCATAAACAGTTCTCAACCATCAGTAGCAATTGACATCCATCATAAACAGTTCTTAACCAACAGCAGCAATTGACATCCATCATAACAGTTCTCAACCATCAGTAGCAATTGACGTCAACCATAAACAGTTCTCACCCATCAGCAGTTCTCAACCATCAGCAGTTCTCAACCATCAGCAGCAATTGACATCCATCAGAAACCTGTTGCAACCATCATGTATGAACAACCAGTGCCTTAGTGTACAGTCCAGGAACTTTAAAAAGCTAGAAGCAGCACAAAAACAGCATAGAAAAGAAATTTCCCTTACTTTGATTGAAGTGGAGGTAGACCGGCTGTATCATGTGGTTCTCAAGTTCAAACCTGGATCAGATGGAACTGCTTAGCCATTGCTCAACCATGAATGATGGGTGCATGGGAGTCCAGATGTGAGTACAGTTCAGGTGTGTGGTCCTGATGTGAGCAGGTCTGTCCATCAGGTCAGGTGTGTTTTTTTTTTTGGCAGCAGTCATTGATGTGGATGCATGTCAGGGTTAGGCACAAGGTGTTGACACACAGGTGATGATGGAGAGAAGCTAAAGCAGCAGGCAGCAGGCAGGAGGAGGCAGCAGAGGACACACGTCTGTCCATGAGGTCAGTCTGAGCACGTGTTCTCTGTTGAAAGATACACAAACATGAACAGCTGCAGTTACAACAGCAATAAAAACACAAAACACTGACAGAAAACAACTTCTACTCACTAGGTGTTGACACACAGGTGATTGATGGAGAGGAGCTAGGCAGCAGGCAGGAGGCAGCAGTCAGGAGACAGCAAAGGGCACAGGCTTGTCCATGAGGTGGGCACAGTAGGGTTTTTCTGTTGAAACCCACACACATGTCAACATCTGCAGAAATGAAAACACAGAGAAAAACATCTTCTCCTTACCTGTGTGGTGTGGTGAACATGTGTGGAGATGGAGAGGAGCTAGAGGAGGCAGGTGGACAGAGGATACAGGCTTGTTCATGAGGCGAGAGCAGCAGGTGTGTTCTGTTGAAACCCACACACACGTCAACATCTGCAGAAATGAAAACACAGAGAAAACCATCTTCCCCTTCCCTGTATGGTGAGGTGCAGATGTGTGGATGTACCAGGGGCCATGACGCTTTGGAGGCTGTCGAGAGAGAGGTGATGATTACAGTAGATGTAGCTATAACATAAAACAAAAATTAAAGGACAAAAAATTAACATGTCTTTGCTGTACCTTTCTTTGGATGCTGTGCAGGTCAGTGGTAGAGGTGGGCAGGTCAGTGATGGGATGGTGGAGCTAGTGGAAAGGAGGGGGAGGAGGAAGAGCAGCAGGCTGTGAACATAAGCAGATTCAAATTGATTAACAGATTAAGTTACTGTGTGTAACATGACACAACTCAGAAAAATAAAAAATAAAAATAACATTTCATTACCTGGAGGGAAGGAGCGGGAGGGGGAGGCATCTTTTACTGGGGAGAGGGTGAGCTGTCCATGGACTCCTCCTGGCTTGCTGATGGTGTTTCTTGTGGTGCACCAGCAGATCCTGGAGGCGGTGCTGGGACCTTGGTGACAAACCTCAGCATTGTGCTCTGCACCTGCTCCTGCTTTTTTTCATCCAGGATCTGCTGGTAACACGCCATGTCGTCCAGGACAGCTCGAGAGACCCTGGCGAACCTCTCCCCATCTGCGTCCTGCGCCTCAATCCTGGCAAAGCAGCTGTGGAGGTCTTTAAAGGCCTTCACCAACTCCTGCCTGGTGAAGGTCTTGGGCGGAGGGATGGGGGTGACCTGCTCCTCTTCCTCATCCGGGACGTGCTTGTCCAGCTGCATGAGATCATCCGGGGACAACTCCTGTCCTCTTCACCCAACAGCTGTTGGACATCATCCTCGTCCATCTCGAGCTGCAGTGACCTACCCATCTGCACAACGTCCTGGATGACACTGGCCACTTCCTGGGAACTGTGTGACTCCTGAACAAGCTGTGGACATAGCTTCTTCCACACGCCGTTCAAGTTGTTCTGCATCACCAGTTCCCAGGAGTGACCAATGTTCTGCACAGCATCGTAGATGTTGTACTTCTTCCAGAAGTCTTTCAGGGTAACTTCTGGAGAGTTGTCTGTTGCCTCCAAAGCATCACGGATGACCCTCTGGAGGTAGTACGCCTTGAATGTACTGATGACCCCCTGGTCCATTGGCTGGATCAGAGACGTGGTGTTCGGCGGCAGGTACACCACCTTCACATGCGTGTTCATGTCGGTGAGATCAGGAGGGTGCCCTGGAGCGTTGTCCAACACCAGCAGGACTTTAAAAGGAATGCTTTTGGCAATGCAAAATTGCTGGACATCTGGCACAAAGTGTTTGGTGAACCTATTTGAGAACATAGCCAGTGTCACCCAGGCCTTCCGATTTGTGCTCCAATAGACTGGCAGCCTTTTTTAATCAACATTCTTGAAGGCTCTGGGGTTTTCAAATTGATACACCAACAAAGGCTTGAGTTTACAATCCCCAGAAGCATTCCCCCTGAACAGCAAGGTCAAACGCTCCTTGCCAACCTTGTGACCTGGTGCTGTTCGTTCGTCCCTGCTAATGTAGGTACGGTTGGGCAAACGCTTCCAGAACAGCCCTGTCTCATCGACATTAAACACCTGCTGGGCAGTGTACCCGCCGTCCCTGATGATCTCAGCCAGTGTGTCAGGGAAGGCCTCAGCTGCCTTGTGGTCAGCACTGATGGCCTCACCTGTTTTGCTGTAACACTGTAATAAAAGGAAAAAGGAAAAAATAAAATAAAATCGTAAGTCGGGGACTACCTATTAAAAAATAAATAATGAGAAATTAAATGCTCACCTTATATCTTAAGGTTGTGGAAGTTGGCTCTCTCTTTGAAGCACTGAAACCAACCTTTGGAGGCGTTGAACTACTCTGTTCCACTGCCCCCTCTCTCCCATCACCCCCCCTGACGTGCTGCCTGACGTGCCTTCTCCAGAATCACTCTGTGCACCCCCCTCCCCCCCTGCACCTCCCTGGACTCCTCTCTTCTTCTTGCAGCCTCAGATAGATCATCCTAGCTTTCTCCCTGATCACAGACAAACTCACGGGCATACGCCTTTGAGACGTGTCTTCCAGCCATAGCACCAGCAACCTCTCCATCTCCACAATCAAACCCGTCCTCTGCTTGGTAATGATGGTGGACCTCATGGGAGCCGAATCACGCACATGCTTTAAAATCCTCACTCTGTCCTTCGTAATCGTTCCCACCGTGGAACGCGCTAACTGTAGCTTCTCTCCAATCGCGCTCGGTGTCAAGCCCTGGTCTGCCAATTTTATTATTTTAAGCTTGGTCTCAAGCATTATCGTTTTTCTGGGTTTCTTACCCGCACCCGCGCTGCCCTTTGCTGACTTTCCAGATCTCTTGGGTCCCATATTCAAAGTTGTCGATAACAATAAGCTAACGCAAACTCGATAAAGCAAATGCTAACTAATTCTCTGTACGTATGTCTTCTTCGTCACTCGTCGAAACTCAACCACGTGGGTCGAAATGGTGCGTCCCTTTAAATACTACCGCAGTACCTGTAAGTATCCCTCCGCCGCCTTTTGTTTCGCCAGGTACAGTACGGCTGTGTATACTTCCGCCGGCCGCCCCACCCCCCCTCCTTCCGCTAGCGGTAGCTTTCCACAGTCATGCGCCAACACACAACAGCCAAGGTAATCCCCTCCCCCACCGTGCCCTAATGACGCACTTATGCCGTAGCTAGATTCCATACTTTGAACGGGGCTCGTTCGTAAGTCCCGCATCTAGTATGCTGTAGCTCAACTCCATACTTTTAACAGGGCTCGTTCGTAAGTCTCGCATCTAGTATGCCGTAGCTTGATTACATACTTTTCAACGTGGTTCGTTTGTAAGTCCTGTATTTTGTGCCGTATCTCAATGTCATTCTTTCAATGGGGCTCGTTCGTAAGTCCGAGTTGCCGTAGGTCGGGGCGCCGTAAGTCGAGGACTCCCTGTATATATGTGTATATATAATTGAGGGCACTGTTATTAGAGTGGACTAAATATATAAAACACTCAGTTTTAATGAATTTAAGCCTATAACAACTTTTTCCTCCACTCAAAGCAAAGATCTGCAACTTGCCGCCTCCCTTGAATTTCTTTAGATGTTTCTGCAAAGCAGCTGCTTTCAGCAGATTCCTCCGAACAACAAAAGCACTGTCTTCATCTTTTTTTCTTTTTTTAGTTTTCTCCCTTCCCTCTGTCTCAGTGGAGCAATTGCTTTGCCTCGCAGTGCGTTTGACCCGGGGGCGACAAAAGGTGGAACACATCGGCCGTGGATTATAATACGTCTCCACAGAACATCTATGAGCTGCAGCTCTCTGCTGGTGGTTTTGTGGAAAGAAGTTTTTATTTTTTGGTTTTGTTTTGTTGTCGTGGAACATCAAACTATCGAAAGTCTTGCTTTCACTGTGGCCTGTTGCTAAAAGTCAAATAAGTTGAATTTAGCATTAGCAATCACACATAAAGCAGTGAAAAATGTGTGTGTGCAGAGAGGATGAGACAAACATAAAGTTTGGAGCTGAAAGTAAAAATGTAAAGTAAAAAATTAATAAATTATCATATGATCTTCATACAGCTTGAACATTTATTCATTTATTGATTGTTTATTTGATAGGGACAGATACAAGAAACAGTGTAGCTAATTCGCAACACCCGTCCCAGAAGGACCTTTAATAGTTGGTTAAATGAAAAGATCAACAGTAAATACAATAAAATAATGAAAAATAAATATAAAACAATGTATTTAAAACTACCCAGTTAAAACAATTACAATATGTTAAAACAAGTACAATTCTGGTTCATCTTTAGCCAATTCTTAAGCCTTGAAGTGAATATTTTAATGTTTTAATGGTCTTAAGATCAGATGGTAATGAGTTCCTAAGCTTACAGCTCCTAATATACAGTATAAGGATGTCTGTCCAAAAGTTGTCCTGCAAAATTTTAGTCATGATTTGTGGTATTCTATGACTATGTTGCCGATTTGTCTCTCAACAAATTTAAGTAATGGCTCAGGTGCTACACGACTGATGCATTTATGAAACAGTTTAAGAAAACAGAAACTAATGAAGCTCATTAGATTATATTTCTTAATAATGGTACAGTGATGATAGCAGACAGGCTTTTTATCCATAATTTTTACAGCTCGATTGTATAAAGAGTCAAAGGTTGCAGTTGCAGTTGGAGCGGCGTGTGCCCATGTGGTCATGCAATATGATATATGACAAAAAATCATAATGCACATATAGTAGGGCTGCCCGAGTTAGTGTATAGTTTCTAGTTTGATAACAATAATATTACTTTGTATTGTTTTTGAGATTGTCTTTAAATGTTTATCAAATTTAAGTTGATAATCTAGCACCAAACCAATGTATTTAAATTCTGCAACAGATTTAATGTTTTAAATTTTGTAAATGAACATTATTTTTTGCTTTTAAATCCAGTTTTCTTATTGAGAAACACATGGAGACTCTTTTTGAAAGATTCAGAACTAGCTGATTTTGGATGAGCCACTGTTGGATGTCAGACATACAGTTGAATAATACCTCAGCTTGTTCTGGTGATTTAGAAGGTGCATAAAGAACTGCATCATCTGCATAAAGTTGACAGCTGACACCTGAGCAGTGCGGAGGCAAATCGTTTATGAAGGGACTAAACAGCAAAGGGCCGAGTATCGAGCCTTGTGGGATGCCTTTTTTAAAAGTTCATTTATGACTCACGTTGCTTTAAAAGAAGAAATGTTACTTTGAAATGGGAAAATCTGATAAACTAATCATCCTTATCCTTTATAGGCTGACCCTAAAAGGAGATAAGGATGAAAACAAAATTAAATAAATTTTAATTTCTTAGTCAAATCTGTGAGAGGATTAAAAAAAAGTGTGGAATTTTCGCTTCATGTGTTTTTGTGCACTCTCATAAATTGGTGCGTTTTCTCACACAAACTGCACTTTAGTTGGAATACGTCAAATTTATTGTAATTTAACTTTTCCAGGTTAAAAACAAATAAACAAATCATCTTTCTCCTTTCGAAATAGGTCAAACTCAAAGCATAATAACCACCATGTTTCACAGATGGGACAAGGTTGTTTATGTTCCAGTCACCAATCAAAACATTGTTTAACAAAATCTTCACTTGTACTTTTGACATATTTTTACTATCCTTAAGCCTTTTAAACATGCCTTACACTGACATAACTATGCTTTCATGCTCGTATGCAGGTATGGTTACAGTACTGTGTGTGAACAGCCAAATTGTGCACCAGAGTTCATCTGATGATGCTGCAAGTTTAAAAAGAGGGTGGGAGGGGGACTCATAAACCTCCTACAACACCTATGAGTGTTGAGCTCCGCTCTGCAAGTGAGCCCTGTGAGCAGACAGGAACAGATCAGACAATGACTCAGCAGGAAATTTGATGTAAAACCACCTCGTTAGTTTTCCTTCAAATTGAGTTTTATTAATCGTCCTCAAGTTTAACTCAAAAATAAACCAGCAATCCCAAAAGTTATCAGCAAAACAAACGTGACATTGGCCCTCATTCACGAACCGTTCGTACGCACAGATTTGTTCTTAAACTGTGCGTACGAGTGATTTAGGATCATTTGTGGCATTCAACAATGTTTTCGTATCCTAGGATTTTTTTCAGATACGAACAAAATTTACGAGTGGTCCGGACCTGTCGTAAATTTACGAGCAGTCGGTCCGCTGTTATCCAGATGGATTTCCTTAACTAATAACTTCATATTTCGTTATTTAGAAAATATTTTGGGTTTAAAAAAATCACGCACCATAATTATTCTTGACAATAGGTTATTCTGTTTGAATTAGAATTATAATTTTAAGTTTAATTTGTCTGGTGTGTCGCGCAGGCTTCAGTGAGTCGTGCGCTCCCCTTGGTCATCAAAGCCGCTCCTCATATTAACACCCAGGTACATAAAATCCCCATACACCGCCGCAGAACAAGTACGAATTAAGACTGATCTTGTGCCAAACACCATCGGAGCAATTGATTATTATATCTGATTCGAAATATAACCTGCAGAATGTGGTTGCGCGATGAGGAGCGCTCATGACTCATTTGTGCTGCAAAACATGTTGGCACGCGTCTGCGCAGCATGGCATATTTTCCATCCATAACGCAGACTATTGACCACCTCCTGTCCGTGCTGCGGCGAGACGTTTGTTTGAAGCCATTTTCAGATCAAACCATTTATTCTTGATTTCTGATACTGTACGACCCACGGGAGACAAAACATATGCACTACAATATTAATATGAAGTTAACTGTAGTTTCGAGACATTTTAAAATGCTTCTGTTCAAAAACACATCCGACACTTGCGGGGGGGGGGGGGGTAGCGGTGCGCCACAGCTCTTCTGAATAAGTGAAACTATAATGTAACACAGTACACTAAAATTAAAGATATTTGACCATCCGACACTTGCGGGGGGGTGGGGGGGTAGCCACAGCGCGACTGAGAGCAGATCTCCGAACGCGTGAAGTTCCTCCTTTTACTTCTTGAGTTTGAATGAATGGACACTTCCTGCTGTCAGAAGGCAGGAAACGTGGCCTTATATGGTGTTTTGAGGGGTGGGAATTATGTAAATAACCTCTCGCGTGCACGAGCAGGTGAATAGGACAGGTGGGATTCATCATTATTTACTCACCTCATTTACACACGTTTCCTGACGAATGAAGTGTTTGTTGAATCTGACGTGGCATGTTCGTACGAACGCTTCGTACGAACAAAAGTAGGAGAAATTTAGGATAAAAATACGAACATTTTCGTGAATGAGGGCCATTGCTCTGATATACGGAGTGGCAGCATGAAGTAAGTTTCTTAAGTGGCACTAAAAAATTAACAATTAAAGAAATTAAGTGTAGCACATAATGCGTCATTGTTTCCATCCTAAAGTAGTGATTATACGTTTTCCAAGATGGCGCCTGTTGTTACGCCTTGCTATCTAACCCCTCTCCTGAACTTTTTACTGCTGTTCGTGTTCTGCCTTTTTTTCATCGACGATGCATCCTCGCTTCTGGTCTATGATCGCTCAACTCTTATAAGTCTCCAAGACTCGCTGATCAACACACCGGCTACTGGCAAATATGGACATTTTAAGCCTCCTCCACCTCCACCTTTCTTGGCGTCTGTTCCAGCTTACCTACAACGCAACGCGACCACGTTGCCACGCAACAAGCGACGCAGAAGACGCGGAACGAGGGCAGGCGTACTGGTGAGATTTAAAAAAGTATCTCTCGTCTCACAACACGGCGACGGCTGATTTACCTCCTGAATTCAGCGTCTTTGATGTCCGTCGTTCCTTCGCTCGCCGCCACAGATGCCTTGTTGCTGTCAATCATGACGTCAGCGATCAGTATCCATCTTGTCCTCCGGTAAGGACACTGAAGCGAGGCTGGGTTAAACAAAACCTCCGCCCGCTCGCTCGAGCTGAGAGTGACGTAACTGGCTGTGTTCCAGTAGGTGCAGCGCTGTTTAACGCCAGATCGATCATCTTTTATATTAAGTGATTTGATCTCAACTCATCGTCTGGATCTGTTTCTGATTACTGAAACCTGGCAGAAAACAGGAGACAACAGCTGCTTCTCTGAACTCCTCCCACCTGGATTCTCTTATCTGAGTGCACCGCGTGGGGCTGGAAGAGGGCGGGGCCTGGCTGCAGTCTTCAATGATGCGTTCAAGTGCCGCTTGTTGCCTCAGAAAAACTATAACAGCTTTGAAATAATGGTTTTTGTGCTGGAATCTGCTAAACCTCTGCTGTGTGGCCTCTTTTATCGGCCTCCACAATACAATAAAGACTTTCTCAGTGAGTTTTCAGAACTACTGGCTGAACTGCTCCCAAAATTTGACTCGTTGCTCTTTTGTGGAGATTTCAACGTGCACACCTGCTGCTCAAGTAATCAACTTGGATATGAGTTTCAGGACCTTCTGGACTCTTTTAACCTGTCGCAGTCTGTCTCGGGGGCCACGCACAGCCAGGGTCATACACTGGACCTAATTATCTCCCACGGCCTTCATATATCTGCTGTGGAGATCCTGGACACCTGTATTTCGGACCACTTTCCCATATTATTTGAATTTTCCACCCCTCTTTTACCGAAAGCTTTTCTCCCAGCACATCTCTGCCGCTCCATCACCCCATCCTCCCAAAGTCAGTTCACTGATGCCTTTAAGAACACTGAATTATGCTCTGCTATCAGCCTGGACCCTTCTCTACATCCTGAGGACTTCATCACCTCCTTCCATCACACCTGCACAATGATCTTGGACTCCATCGCTCCTCTCAAACAGGCATCTTCAAAAAACAGACCATCACCATGGCTCAATGAAACAACACGGGCTCTTCGACAACGTTGCAGGAAAGCAGAGCGAAAATGGAAGCGGGACCGGCTTCATGTATCCCAGGGAATACTGAGAGACTGTCTCTGTGATTATCAACATGCTGTCAAGCAGGCCAAATCACAGTACCTCTCCAATTTAATCTCCACCAGCTGCAACCGGCCGAGGACGCTATTCAACACACTCCAGTCTGCTATCAATCCATCTGTCAATGTTCTGAAAACTGCCACTCAGTCTACCTGTGACGACTTTCAGAGCTATTTTGTCAACAAAATAGACTCTATCAGGCAGAACATTGTCAGCCCATCAAACACTGTCCAATCATGTGCGTCTGCAATAACCACAGCTGTTTTTGACCAATTTGACCTGGTCTCACTGCCTAACCTCACCAAGGTGGTTCAGCAGATGAAACCAACAAACTGTTCTCTGGACATCATTCCCTCTAAAATGTTCAAACAGTCCTTTGATGTAATTGGTCCTTGTGTTTTGTCATTTATTAACAGCTGTCTAACTTCAGGTTATGTGCCATCTGCTTTCAAACACGCTGTGGTCAGGCCTCTTCTCAAAAAACCAGGCCTAGATCCTACAGCTCTCTCTAATTTCAGACCAGTTTCCCATCTGTCATTTCTATCAAAGGTCCTGGAAAAGATTGTTTTTATTCAACTTCAATCTTTTCTTGAGCACAACAACCTGTTTGAAAAATTTCAGTCAGGTTTTCGAGCTCGTCACAGTACTGAATCTGCACTGCTCAAAGTGCAGAATGACATTCTTCTGTCCCTGGATGCAAAAAACCCTGTTCTGCTGGTGATGTTAGACCTCTCAGCAGCTTTTGACACCGTCGACCATCAGGTACTAATCAACCGCTTGTCTCAGCTGGTTGGCCTCCAGGGAGCTGTGCTTGAGTGGTTCAAATCTTACCTGACTGGGAGAACCTTTTCTGTCATGATAGGCGATCTGTCCTCCTCTTCATCAACCCCTCTGACCTCTGGCGTACCACAGGGATCCATTCTGGGGCCAGTCCTCTTTTCTCTTTACATGCTGCCATTAGGATCAATCATTGCACGTCATAATCTGTCTTTTCACATGTATGCAGACGATTTACAAATCTATCTGCCAGTCACTCCCAACCCCTCACTCAGTTCAAACACTCTTGTCAACTGCTTAAATGACATTAAGCACTGGCTCTCTCAAAACTTCCTCCACCTAAACACAGATAAAACTGAATGCATTTTATTTGGTGCACCCGATGACACCAGCAACATCCTTCCCAGTCCCAGTGTTGGTTTTCCCCTCCCCCACTTCAACCCGGTGGTCAGAAATCTTGGAGTGCAGCTTGACTCCAACTTAAAGTTTGATAAACAGATCAGTTCTGTTGTCAAGACCAGCTTTTTCCAGCTCCGTCTGCTCTCTAAAGTCAAGTCATTTCTCAGCCGTGGTGATCTGGAGAAGGCCATCCATGCCTTTGTGACAGCTTGTACAGAACTCTGCCGCGCGCTTTTTGACCAACACGAAAATATGAACACATCACTCCTGTCCTGTCCTCTCTACACTGGCTCCTGGTTCAGTTCAGCATACAGTTCAAGCTGCTGCTGTTTGTCTTCAAAGCTCTGAATGGACTTGCACCTCTCTACATCTCAGAACTTTTGAAAGCCCATCAGCCCGGCAGAGCTTTACGATCTGCCAGTCAACACCTGCTGGAGGTGCCTCGCTCAAGGTACAAACAATGGGGAGACCGGTCCTTTTCTGTTGCCGGCCCAAAAGCCTGGAACAGTCTCCCCCTTGAGCTGCGTGCCACCTCTGATCTGACTCTGTTCAAAACCAGACTGAAGACCCACTTGTTCAAAAAAGCTTTCAGTGTGTAACTTTTATTACTTTTGGTATTTTAGTATGTAGCATTTTTTATTTCCATTGCCTTCTTTTATTACTGTTGTTTTTTATTCTATTTTCACTGATTTATTGTTCCAGTTTATTCATCTTTTTATCCTGTTAAGCACCTTGGTCAATGCAAGGCATTGTAGGAAGGTGCTATACAAATAAAGTTTATTATTATTATTATTATTATTATTATTATTATTATTATTAGTTTTGTTTAAGCTCATATTGAATCATTCATGTGAACTTGGCTCTTTAAAAAAAATATAGGTACTGTGAAACTATTTAAACTATGATCAATAACTGAACATAATTACTGTCACATTTACTTCTTGGTCTCTTCTGATCATTTTCTAACTGTACAGCTTCAAAACCAAAGGAACAATACCGCCGCCTAGTGGAACAAGGAGTATAGCATGTACTGTACATTTGTTTTATTTTAATGTTCAGTATACTGTATATATATATA
>JBBPBX010000656.1:29279-42229 GCA_038048925.1 Garcialebias charrua
ATATATATATATATATATATAATAATGTATTTTCCTGTCATCTGCGTATGTTTCCCATACACAGACGAAATTCGTCTCTGCATTTAACCCAACCACCTACCAGGTGGTGCAGTGAGCAGCCCGAAAGCGCCCGAGGAGCTGGAGAAATAGGTGTGCACTCATAGACACCCCAAGGTGGGTAGTGGCCGGGGAGATATAATATATATATATATTATATATATATATATATAAATTTAAGTATAAATAAAATTTGACTTATGCTTCATTTGTAATAAGGTAGCTTTTGACTTGTATGAAATTCTGATCAAATTTAAGCAACACTGCAGCCTTTAGGGGAATTAGATGGTTTTTGAGGGGCTTTCCAAAAAACAGGTTGTATGGATTTTTTTTTTAAAAACTGGAACCACACTCCAGATTTATTAGTCATTTCCTCCTAGCCTTATTCCAAGAAGCAAACGAACAACAACAACGTAAAAACTTTAGAAATTGCAATAAACAGTTGTTTGTTACATTTTAGAGCATCAATACATTATAGCTGCATAATGCCAACGTGGCATCAATTCATTTTTATCATGAGAGATGAAAATAAGAAACATCTTGTTGTAAGGAAACCCATTTACACTACCTGAAGAAAGAAATAAACAATGATTTCTGTCATAAACAAGAAATGTCATCTCAAAATTCTTATCTTAATCTTATCCCATAATTTTTATAAGATACGGACTCAAAATCACGACTTACATTTGTTCATAATTATGACTTAGCATTTTATAATTTTGACTTTGTGAGTTAGAACCTCATATATGCACAATGTTAAGCCAAAAAGTTGAGATGCTAATGATAATTATGACATTATGACAGTCTACTTCAATCCAAGGAATTAGATTATGGAATAATCTGGAGAGGGATGTTAAAAATACCAGATCAATGCATATGTTTAAGAGAATTATCAAAGTTGATTTGTTAAAATAAAAATAAAATAAAAAAGGTAGCTTAATGTGTATTTGTATGAATTGTTGCTCGAGAAGTACGTTGTAGTTATTTATTTTATTTTTGTTATTTGAAATTATTATTGTTTGAATTAATTTTTTGGTAAAAAGGGGCAAATACTATAAGATTTTTTCTTATTTCTGCTGCCTTTCATTTTATTTGTAATTGTATTTCTTATTGTACTGGTACAGTATATAGAATTGTTTTGTTGTTTAAAAAATGAATAAACCTTATAACAATAATAATAATAATAATAAAATGACATACTAACTCATAAATATGACGTGTTGAGTCATAACTATGAGATACTCTGTCATAAATATGAGATTTTGAGTTAATATTTTAAGAGATTTATGAATATAAGCTGCTTAGTCATAATTTGTTCATGCTAAAAATAATTATAAGTTGCAAGTCATAATGTTGAAATGCTAAGGAATTATTGTGAGATGCTGATCAAAACTATGCAAAGCTCATTCATAATTATGGCATGTTAAGTCATGCTTAAGACATACTAAACCAAATTTTTGAAAGGTGATTCAAAATATGAGATGATGCATGATAACTGTAAAATACAAAGTCAGCTCAATGGGATTAACTTGTATAAATAAAGGTTGAATGAATTACTAAGTGATGCTAAAAATAATTGTGAGATTCTAAGTCATAATTGTGAGATACTATACTATTATGAGATGTAAATATAAGGTTGTAAGTCATAATTATGAAGTGCAAAGTCCTTCATTTGATAGGTTTATTCATAATCATCTCGGAATTTTATTTTAGGTTTTAATTTTGAGAATATTATTCAAAGCTATAAGAATCAGGTCTCTCTTGTAAATGAGTCCTCAGGCTCAATGGGATTAACCTGCCTAAATAAATGTTGAATTATAATATTTCTCGAAATAATTTTCAAAATGTATCTTAGAACCATGTCACAAATATTACTTTTATTTTTTATTCAAAGTGACAGCAATATGTGCTTAATATTATTATTATGATCGTTGTTGTTGTTGTAAGGAAACTTAAAAAATTCCCGGTTATGACTGGTGTTGTGCCTTAAAGCGATGGTCTGCCAAAAAGAGATCATGCATTGCGAGAGCGCGCACAGCCAGTTCGTCACAGGAAGAGTCGATGCTCGGTGCGCGCTCCCGCAGCGGATGATCCCTTTTTGGCAGAGCTTCACTTTATGGCACGACACCGGAAACCGCCCCGCCTCAAAAAAACATGTTGCAGCTTGTTTCAAGTTGGACAAAACGACAAGATGATAAAGTCAACGAAGTCCTCGTCGAGTTTTAGCTTTTTTATGAGTTTAGTTTTCTACTCTTTGATGTAAGTACAACCCTACAATCTTTTCAGACTCTTGTTGGACTTTGTTTGTAAAGTGACGCTTTAATAAAAGAGGTCGGGTCGTATGGTTATGACAGGATTTGCTTGCTAATGTCTATTTTTACATAATTGGAGATAAAACTCAAAGTTAATGACATTAGTTTCAAGTTTTATGTTATGAAATAACTCGGTTTGTGGTGGAGCAACGATACCAACAAATGGGGAGATAGAGTTCGACACAACACCGATGTTTTAAATAAGTTGGTCATTGACAACAGACAGCAGTTGGGTCAAATGTTTATTTTAATTTTATTTTTTTGCTTATGATCGACATTACACACTTTCGCTTTCTGCCTCTCAGCTCCTCAGTTTCTACAGAACCGGAAGAAAAAGTCCAGTTGTCTCTGAAAAGTCTGCTCCGGAACCGAAGGGACGTGTGTGCTGATGGAACCTACCTGCACGAGAACAGGAGCTGCTGTCTGTGTGCTGCAGGTACTGTACCAGTCCACCTGTTAGCAAAATATCCCACTGTAATGTTATGTGCAGCTTTAACTGACTGCTTTTTGGAGTTAATCTGAGTCAAGATGGTAGAGCTGGCTTTAAACAGAAACATGACTTTAAATCTGTTAAAGTTATAGATAATGGGCTAAGTTTTCATTTTACTGCTGGACTTGAACCATTCATTCAAACTTTATACAGGTTATTCTCGTTGAGCCTCGGGGACTCATTTAAAAGAGAGACCTGTTGTGACAACAATAGACAACAATAGAGAATCATAAAAGAAATCCTATAAATTGAGAAGAATAAATGGAAGAAAAATGTTTTTAAAAAAAACTAAACAAAACAACAACAACAAAAACCAGCTAGGTTGTAAGGCAATGTAGAAACTAAAAACAGGAACATGTCTGTGTTGGTTTTTGCCATGAACTTAGCAGTTGTTTGTAGCCACTTAGAGAGGTCAAGGTCGAGAGCTTCAGATCTTTTTGCAAGGTATTCCAGGAAACGGGAGCGGAGTAGGAGAAGGCCCGTATGCCTAGTTCAGTCCGCACTGAGGGAACACTGCCGTACAGGTGCTGGTCATACAATTAGAATATCATGAAAAAGTTGATTTATTTCAGTAATTCCATTCAAAAAGTGAAACTTGTACTGTATATTACATGTATATTCATTTATTACACACAGACTGTCTGATATATTTTAAATGTTTTTTTTTTTTTTTATGTTGATGATTATAACTGACAACTAATGAAAATCCCAAATTCAGTATCTCAGAAAATTAGAATTTGTGAAAAGGTTCAATATTGAAGACACCTGGTACCACAGTCTAATCAGCTAATTAACTCAAAACACCTGCAAATGCCTTTAAATGGTCTGTCTAGTTGTGTAGGCTACACAATCATGGGGAAGACTGCTGACTTGACAGTTGTCCAAAAGATGACCATTGACAACTTGCACAACGAGGACAAGACACAAAAGGTCATTACTGATGAGGCTGGCTGTTCACAGAGCTCTGTGTTAATAGAGAGACGAGGGGAAGGAAAAGATGTGGTAGAAAAACATGTAAAACAATGGGGGTAGCTGCACCCTGGAGAGAATGGTGAAACAAAACTCATTCCAAAATGTGGGGGAGATTCACAAAGAGTGGACTGCAGCTGAAGTCTATGCTTCCAGAACCACCATGCACAGACCTATGCAAGACAAGGGGTTCAACTGTTGCATTGCTTGTGTCAAGCTACTCTTGAACAAGAGACAGCATCAGAAGCTTCTTGCCTGGGACTGCTGCTGAGTGCTCCAAAGTGATGTTCTCTGATGAAAGTACATTTTGCATTTCCTTTGGAAATCAAGGTCCCAGAGTCTGGAGGAAGAGAGGACAGGCACAGAATCCACATTGCTTGTTTTCCAGTGTCAAGTTCCCACAGTCAATGATGGTTTGGAGTGGCCATGAACTCAGCTGCCCGTGTCATCACTCAAACCTCCTACTATAACCACATCACTCCTGTCCTGCAGCAGCTCCACTGGCTCCCGGTTAAATCATGCATCATCTTCAAAATTCTACTTCTCACGTTCAAAGCTATCCACAGCCTTGCCCCTCCTTATCTATCTGACCTCCTACAAATCTCCATCCTATCACGCTCTCTCAGGTCCTCCTCTTCACTACACCTCCATGTACCCTCTGCCCGCCTCTCCAGCATGGGGAGCAGGGCCTTCACCTGCTCTGCCCCTCACCTCTGGAACGCTCTACCACCAGACCTTCGAAACACCTCCTCACTTTCTCTGTTCAAGACTGCCCTGAAAACCCACCTCTTCAGACTAGCTTATCATTAACTTTACTAAATGTATTTTTATTATCTTGCATTTTATATCCTTTATGTATTTTATATTTCAATTTGTCGCTGATAATGTTTGCTCTGTATTACACTGTATTGGTTTGTTAATTGTCCTTGGGTGTCCTGAAAGGCACTTTTAAATAAAATGATTATTATTATTATTATGTCATCTGCTGGTGTTGGTCCACTGTGTTTTCCGAGGTCCAAGGTCAATGCAGCCGTCTACCAGGAAGTTTTAGAGAACTTCCTGCTGCTGACCAACTTTATGGAGTTACAGATTTCATTTTCCAACAGGACTTGGCGCCTGCACAAAGTGTCAAAGCTACCAGTACCTGTCTAAGAAAGCTAAGTCTGGTCCTCTGGACATTCAAAAAACAAAACAAAGCAAAAAAAAATTTTTGTAGAAACATTTCGTCTTTCGTCCAAAAGACTTCCTCAGTCTGAGGTGCTGTGCTCCAGTCGTGGTATCCCTGCTTTTAATTGGCCAGCAAACTCGCCTGACCTTAACCCCATAGAAAATCTATGGGGTATTGTGAAGAGGAAGATGTGATACTCCAGACCCAACAATTCAGAAGAGCTGAAGGCCACTATCAGAGCAACCTGGGCTCTCATAACACCTAAGCAGTGCCACACACTGATCAACTCCATGCCACGCCGCATTGCTGCAATAATCCAGAAAAAAGGAGCAACAGCTAAGTATTGATGTTGTACATACTTTTCAGTTGGCCAACATTTCTAAAAATATTACTTTTTATTGGTCTTAAGCAATATTATAATTTTCCGAGATACTGAATTTGGGGTTTTCATTAGTTGTCAGTTATAATCATTAACATTAAAAGAAATAAACATTTGAAATATATCAGTCTCTGTGTAATGAATAAATATAATATACAAACCGGATTCCAAAAAAGTTGGGCCACTAAACAAATTGTGAATAAAAACTGAATGCAATGATGTGGAGATGGCAAATGTCAATATTTTGTTCGTAATAGAACATAGATGACAGATCAAAAATTTAATCTAGAGTACGGTAAATGTAACATTTTAAAGGAAAAACATGTTGATTCAAAATTTCACAGTGTCAACAAATCCCAAAACAGTTGGGACAAGTAGCAATAAGTGGCTGGAAAAAGGAAATTGAGCATATAACGAACAGCTGGAAGACCAATTAACACTAATTAGGTCAATTGACAACATGATTGGGTATAAAAAGAGCTTCTCAGAGTGTCAGTGTCTCTCAGAAGCCAAGATGGTAAGAGGATCACCAATTCCACCATTGTTGCGCAGAAAGATAGTGCAGCAATACCAGAATGGTGTTACCCAGCGTAAAATAGCAAAGACTTTTAAGTTATCATCATCAACCGTGCATAACATCATCAAAAGATTCAGAGAATCTGGAACAATCGCTGTGCGTAAGGGTCAAGGCCGTAAAACTCTACTGGATGCTCGTGATCTCCGGGCCCTTAAACGTCACTGCACCTCAAACAGGAATGCCACTGTCAAGGAAATAACAGAATGGGCTCAGGAATACTTCCAGAAAGCATTGTCAGTGAACACAATCCACCGTTGCAGCTGAAACTCTACAGTGCAAAGAGGAAGCCATTTCTAAGCAAGCTCCACAAGCTCAGACGTTTGCACTGGGCCAGGGGTCATTTAAAATGGAGTGTGGCAAAATGGAAGACTGTTCTGTGGTCAGATGAGTCACGATTTGAAGTTCTTTATGGAACACTGGGACGCCATGTCATCCGGACCAGAGAGGACAAGGATAGCCCAAGTTGTTATCAACGCTCCGTTCAGAAGCCTGCATCACTGATGGTATGGGGTTGCATGAGCGCTTGTGGCATGGGCAGCTTGCATGTCTGGAAAGGCACCATTAATGCAGAGAACTATGTTCAGGTTCTAGAACAACATATGCTCCATCTAGACGTCATCTCTTTCAGGGAAGACCCTGCATTTTTCAACAAGATAATGCCAGACCACATTCTGCAGCAATCACAACATCATGGCTACGTAGGAGAAGGATCCGGTACTGAAATGTCCAGCCTGCAGTCCAGATCTTTCACCTATAGAGAACATTTGGTGCATCATAAAGAGGAAGGTGCGACAAAGAAGGCCCAAGACGATTGAACAGTTAGAGGCCTGTATTAGACATGAATGGGAGAGCATTCCTATTTCTAAACTTGAGAAACTGGTCTCCTCTGTCCCCAGACGTCTGTTGAGTGTTGTAAGAAGAAGGGGGGATGCCACACAGTGGTAAAAATGGACTTGTCCCAACTTTTTTGGGATTTGTTGACGCCATGAAATTTTGAAACAACATATTTTTCCCTTAAAATGATACATTCTCTCAGTTTAAACTTTTGATCTGTGATTTGTGTTCTATTCTGAATAAAATATTAGATGTTGGCACCTCCACATCATTGCATTCAGTTTTTATTCGCAATTTGTTTAGTGTCCCAACTTTTTTGGAATCCGGTTTGTACTCCAAAGTGTCTTGTCTATTGTATACTGTATTGTTTTTTCCTCATCATGAGGCATTTTTGACTGAGGTCATCTATACTCCGGATCAATTTATAGTCCGGAAAATTTGATACTTGTGCAAGGCTTTCAATAATCTGGCGTCCGCTAGAGAACAGGGGAGCACTTAAATGCTACACCCTCCATAACGGTGCTGATCACAGTGGAGAGCAGGTGGGCGTGGTGAGCAACAAGCAGGAATCATAACATTCCCACTCTCTTATACACACTTTAAATGCTCTTAAACACTTTTGCGAGGATGATGATGATGAGATGAATGTACAGTACTGCACAGCATGTACAGTAAACACAATATTAAAAAAGACGGATTTAAGAAATGAACCACGATAAAGCGAGGGACGACTGCATGCCATGCTGCTGAACAATGCAGCTCTATGATGTAAGACATATCGGAGTCAGAGTCAGAGTCAGAGAGAATTTATTGTCATTTGCACCGCATGTAGTACATGTGTTGAAAACGAGATTATGTACACAGGGTCCCAGTTACATCCAACAACAAATGCAAGAGAAAAACAATAATAACATCTAGGATTAACTAAGAGAGACATCAGCTAGTAATACACTAAGCCCTAATGTAGTAGAAAAACATCATTATAAACAGCAGCACGAACATGAGCAGATGGTCACAGATGAACGCAGATAGTCACAGATGAACGCAGCAACAAGAAACAGATCAGTATCAACATGATGTGACATTTTGCAGTGTTTATTCTTATTATTTATTTATTCATGAGTCTGACAGCCTCAGGGTAGAAGCTGTTCCTCAGTCTAGTGGTTCTACATTTGATGCTCCTCAACCTCCGTCCCGAGGGGAGTGGTGCAAAGAGTGAGTGTGCTGGGTGAGTGAGGTCTTTCATGATGCAGGTGGCTCTTTTTCTGCATCTGGAGGTGTAAATGTCTGTGATGGTGGGGAGACTGACTCCCACAGACTTCTGTGCAGCCTTCACCACTCTTTGTAGAGCTTTCCTCTCTGCAACTGTGCAGCCTCCATGCCACACGTTGATGCTGGAGCACAGGACGCTCTCCACTGCACACCTGTAGAACGAGGTGAGGACTGAGCTTCTCAGACCAGCTCGTCTCAGCCGTCTGAGGAAGTAGAGTCTCTGATGACCTTTCTTGATCAGGCTGGTGGTGTTATTGCTCCAGCTGAGGTTATCATTCAAGTGTACACCCAGGTACTTGTAGCTGGAGACCACCTCCACCGCAGATCCACCTATATACAGTGGGGTGTGGGTGTGTTTGTTCCTTCTGAAGTCCACAATCATCTCCTTCGTCTTCTTCACATTCATGTGAAGGTTGTTCTCTTTGCACCAGCTCTCCAGATGTTCCACCTCCTGTCTGTAGCTGGATTCATCATTATCTGTGATGCATCCCACCACAGCTGTATCATCTGCAAACTTAACAATATGACAGCCTGGATGTGTGGCTGTACAATCATATGTGAGCAGAGTGAACAGAAGAGGGCTCAGCACACATCCTTGAGGAGAGCCAGTGCTGAGGGTGATGGTGGAGGAGGAGAAGTTGTGGATCTTCACGGACTGTGGTCTGTTTGTTAAGAAGTCTAGTACCCAGTTACAGATGGAGGGGCTTAGTCCAAGTGTGGATAGTTTGTCTATCAGAGTTTGGGGGATCATGGTGTTGAAGGCAGATGTGAAGTCCACAAAGAGCAGACGCACGTATGAGTCCTTCTGATCCAGGTGGGTGAGAGCAGTGTGGACCACAGAGGAGATGGCGTCCTCTGTTGATCGGTTCTCGCGGTATGCATATTGATGAGGGTCCTCGCTGATGTTGACGGTTGTCTTGATGTGGGACATGACCAGTTTCTCAAAACATTTAGCGACTATCGGGGTGAGAGCCACCGGTCTATAGTCATTCAGACCAGTCACTGTGGAGCTCTTTGGGACTGGGATGATGGTGGCAGTCTTCAGGCAGGTGGGAACTGACTCCAGTGAAAGTGAGGTGGTGAAGATGTCAGCCAGCACCTCACAGAGCTGGTCCGCACATTCCTTCAGAACTTTCCCTGGGATGTTGTCTGGACCCGTAGCTTTATGAGGGTTGATCCTTCTGAGACTACCTCTCACTTCTGCTGCGGTCACTTTGAGGTGCTCCTCGTCTGGTGATGAGGTGAGTCTGGTGCTAGTTGGTCTGTTTGGATCTTCAAAACGTGCATAAAACTTATTGAGGGCATCAGGCAGGGATGGGTCCCTGGGGCATTGTTTGCTTTTGCCCTTGTAGTCTGTTAAGCATTTGATGCCCTGCCACATGCTCCGTGGATCATGTGAGGTGAACTGTCCCTCGATCCTCTGTGCATACGCGGCTTTGGCCTTCTTTATGCCATCATCCAGTTCTCTCCTGCACTTTCTCAACTCCTCAGTATCTCTAGACTTGAATGCAGTGTCCCTGGCTGCCAGCAGGGTGCGGACATCCTTATTTAGCCAGGGTTTTTGATTGGGGTAAAATTTAACATACTTTCTTATGGATACATTTTCAGCACATGTACTGTATATACTACTATATATACATATACTACATATACAACTACTACCTCATACATATACTGTGTACATTAACTAATACGCTGCTTTGCCACTTTGCAAATGTCAATGCTAGAAACCTTTAGTTTATTTTAGTTATACTTTTTATACTCTTTTTATACTAGTATGCAAAAACTCAGGACAGTATTATGTTCATTAAATGTTTAATGTTTTAGTTTTAGAGTTGGTGTAAATTTTCATACTCTTATACCACTATGCAAAAAACTCAGGACAGTGTTAGTTTTACTATTTTATGCTTATGTCTATTATTATATGTTTCAGTGTTTCAATGTTTAGATGTTTACTGTTGCACCGAGGGACTGAGAGAAACGCAATTTCGGTCCTGTGTATGTCCTGTACAGTACATATTGCAGATCTGACAATAAAGTTGACTTTGACTTTTTGACTTTGATATACTAATACTCAGTGTATTTTATTTGTAATAACATTTACTCACTATTGGGTAATTCCAAGATTCTTTAAGACAATTATGTATTTCTTATTTTAACATTTTATGCAAATTTGAATTACTTTTGGACCTTGCATGCTTCGTTGTACATGCTGAGATTTTTCTGAAGGGCAATAAAAGCGGTTCTGAATGAAAGTGGTGTTTCATTTACATTTTAAACACTTGTTTTCCAGCTGTTTCCCTCTCAGTTTTCTCTTAGTTTGATTTATGTTTCTCGGCGCTGCAGGTCAGCGACTCAAACAGCACTGCACTTCCAAACCAGATGACAGAATCTGCGAGTTCTGTGAAGATGAGACGTACAGCAGCCACCCTAATTTTCAGACTTCTTGTGAACCCTGCACATCATGTGATCAATCCAACGGTACAACTTCAGTGTGGTGTTGCATTTTTTTATTACAGCTAAAAAATAATGCACAATGTAAAATTATATATAGATAAAATCTGACATTTGTTTTACACAGTGGGGAAAATGAGTTTATGTCCACTCCACTAATAGTTCCATTGTTCTGTGTAATTATACCAATAAATCATGACACAGTGACAGTAGCCTCAGATAATTACACTTATTATAAAATAATAGCTGTAGCCTTAGCATGATCACTATTATCACCTTGTATTTACCTGTACAACAAAATAACAATGTAGAACTAGAAAAATTCAAACATTTTTACATTATTGAGCACTTTTGTTATAACTTGCTGACTGAGTTAATCACTTTGGATTTAATATATACAGGTAGTCCCTGACTTACGAGCGAGTTCCGTTCCTCCGAGTATCTCGTAAGACGAAAATCTCGTAAGTCCGTACAGACCTTTATATAACACAGGAGCCGACACTGAACACGTACATGTAGGTAATGAAGTTACCAAGCGCTTCGGCTATCCTAACACACCCTATAATAAATAAAATAAAAACAGTACTTTACAGGTACAGTACAAAACAGATAAATAGAAATATAATTTCTTACTTTGAGTTGATCAAGCTTGTCTCGTCTGTTAGCACGTCCGAGCACGTCGGAGCTCCATACATTCTGCTGCTCTAACGTGGTCCAAACTGTTTAGAGGAAGGACTGTTAGCTTGTTAAGTCCATACATTTGAAGCCATAAAAGGAGTTTACTTTAATAAACTTACCGAAAGCCGTTTCTCCGCGGTGTTCGTTCATCCAAAACAAGCTGACCGCGTTAGCTGTTGTTAGCCACCGCCATTAGGCCTGCACTCATTAGCTCCGTGCTAACGAGTCCATCCATCCAAAAAAAGGCTGTCGGAGCTGCTTCTCCACGTTAGCTGAATGTCCATCCAACATCTTAGGCTGCTAGGCGGACATCGAGGCGAGCTCCCGGCCGCCGGTTTGGTCTGGTTCTGGTGGGGTCTGCTAGCATTTAGCCTAGCCTTTTCATTCATTCATTCATTCATTCAACCTTTATTTATACAGGCTAGCCTCAATGAGTCATGGGGACTCATTTACAAGAGGGACCTGTCTCACTCACACCAAACAACCATCCACTCTCACACTCACACCTAGGGTCAATTTAGAGTCACCAATCAGCCTAACGTGCATGTTTTTGGTCTGTGGGAGGAAACCGGAGTACCCGGAGGAAACCCACGCATGCACGGGGAGAACATGCAAACTCCACCCAGAAAGGCCCCCGGACCGGGATTTGAACCGGCAACCTTCTCGCTGAGAGGCAGCAGCTCTACCAGTTGTGCCACCGTGCTTTGTGCTGCCTTAGCTTAGCCGATGAGCTAATGTTGTCGCGCGGCGCTTTTTGGGAGCGATCGCTGTTGCTCCAGACCAGACACATCCACAAAGTTCACAGAGTGTTTCCAGCTCATTTATCCGGATGAGGCAACCTCTGATCGGACACACGGTCCTCCAAAGCCAGCAGCTCCCGGTATGTCGGCTTGGTAGCTCCGCTCGTTGCATGTCAGGCGGCGGGGCAGTGGGATGTGTCTGGCCTGGAGAAGTAGCTGCTCCCACTGTGGGAGCAGCTACTTCTCCAGGCCAGACACATCCACAAAGTTCACCGAGTGTTTCCAGCTAATTTATCCGTATGAGGTAACCTCTGATCGGACGCACGGTCCTTGGAAACGAGCTCCCGGGCGCAGATGGCCCCTTTCGCCGGCATGCCGGCTTGGTGTCACCGCCCGCTTAGGTTCGCTCATTAGATGTCAGGCGGGGGGAATTTGGGAGCGATCGCTAATACAGTACAGAGTACTCAGGACAGTATTATGTTCATTAAATGTTTAATGTTTTAGTTTTAGAGTTGGTGTAAATTTTCATACTCTTATACCACTATGCAAAAACTCAGGACAGTGTTAGTTTTACTATTTTATGCTTATGTCTATTATTATATGTTTCAGTGTTTCAATGTTTAGATGTTTACTGTTGCACCGAGGGACTGAGAGAAACGCAATTTCGGTCCTGTGTATGTCCTGTACAGTACATATTGCAGATCTGACAATAAAGTTGACTTTGACTTTGACTTTGACTTTGAGTACACTAAAAATTGAAATTAAACATAAAAATAACAATTATACTTTATTTATAAAGCCATTTAAAACGACCACAGCTGCAACAAAGTGCTTTAATTTCATATTTTTATTAATTATGATAATCTCATAAATCCGGGACCTCGTAAGTAAGGGCGCTCTTAAGTCGGGGACTACCTGTATGTATGTATGTATGTATGTATGTATGTGTATATATATATATATATATATATATATATATATATATATATATAGATATAGATATAGATATAGAGATAGAGA
>JBBPBX010000656.1:53222-63766 GCA_038048925.1 Garcialebias charrua
TTTTTATTTGTTTATTTTTAGGAAATTCTACCATTGCTGTTCATCATTCTTTAGTTTGTAGCAGGTTGCTTTTGTAAATGAGCCCTCGAGGCTCGATGAGATTTACCTGACTAAATAAAGGTTGAATGGAATGAAAAAACAAGTAAAATGAAAACAATGACTAACAAATGTCTAATTTTGGATACCTATTAAAAGCTAAGCTTTTAATAGGTATCCAAAATTAGACATTTGTATGTAAAATAATGCCATGGGTGTATAAAGACGCATTTTAACTAATTATAGTACTATATAATTCATAATATATATATTCATTTATAATTAATATAATAATTATAATAATATTGTGGTGTGTTGGGAGGCATGTGGCCTCATCTCTCTCTCACCCAGTAGGAGGAGCCAGCGAGGTGCTCCCCAGGTTTTACCAGGTGATGAAGAAGAAGTGTTCGTGTGTTCATTCATTCATTCTGTAACTGGTTTTGACGCTCGAAGGATTAAAGGCAACTGCTTGCAGATCAGTTTGTTTCTCCTTCTTCACACGCTACAGTTGGTGACCTGACGTGAAATATGTCAGAACCAAACGAGGATGTTGTTTCTTCTTCGGACCCCGCCGCCGCGACGTCTGCCCAGCTGTTGCAGCCGAACCCAGCCGACTTTGCTCCCGCAGCGAGTGTTAAGCTCCCGGAGTTCTGGCAGAGTGACCCGGTTTCGTGGTTCCAGCACATCGAGGCACTCTTTCGCCTCCGAGGCGTGAACGCAGATGAAACCAGGTACTTCTTGGTCGTGTCGGCTCTGGATATGCAGTCAACCCGCAAAGCCATGCCGCTGCTGCGCGACCCGCCACACGTGGGCAAATATGGCGCCCTCAAAGAGTTTCTGCTTCGAAGGTACACTTTGACTTCAACTGAGAGGGCTGATAAACTGCTATCGCTGCCGGGTTTGGGTGACGGCACGGCTGTGAACATGATGGACAAAATGCTGTCGCTACTTGGTTCAGACGACGGGGGTTTCCTTTTCCCTCACATTTTCCTGCGCCAGCTTCCGTCGCAAGTGAGGGCTACTTTGGCCAACTCCCCTTGTTTATCTACCGGTGATTACCGGGGTTTGGCGGAGGAGGCGGACCGGGTCCTGCTGGCGACCAGACGGTTCACGGTGCAGAGTACATCGGTGGAGCCGGAGCAGACGGTGGAGATGGAGGAGCCAGCGGCGGTTTCAGCTGTTGGCGCGCGAACTCGGCGGGGGAGCTCTTTGTGTTTCTACCACCGGAGGTTCGCAAACAAAGCTAAGCGCTGCATCCCACCATGTGCATGGGTGTCGGGAAACGAGGAAGCCGGCGCTCAGTAGCAGCTGTGGGCGCTGGCGAGCGAGGTGAGCTGCTCTTCGTCACAGACTCCCTGTCAGGACGTCGTTTTCTGGTTGACTCTGGTTCCCAGAAGAGTTTGGTCCACCCTGTTGGACCTGAATTAGCAAGCCGAGGCAGTGGCCCACTGCTAACTGCTGCTAACGGTTCTCCCATTGGAACTTTTGGCACTAGACGGGCAACAGTTTCTTTCCATGGTCGTGAGTTCGAGTGGGACTTTGTTGTTGCCTCAGTGACTGTTCCTATTATCGGTGCAGATTTTTTATGTGCTCATGGACTGTTAGTAGATGTTGCTAACCGCAGACTTATTGACGCTGTAACTTTTGCAACTTTCCCATGTGTATCTGGGGGGGCTGGGCCGCTAACTCATGCTAATGTTTTAGTTTCAGGAGATGTTTTTCAAGGTTTGTTGGCAGAATTCCCCTCTTTAACTACACCTGCTTTTTCCTCTTCAGAAACTAAACACGGGGTCGAGCATTTCATCCCTACCACGGGGCCGCCCGTTTTCGCACGTGCACGCCGCCTCGACGCTGTTAAACTGGCCATCGCTAAAGAGGAGTTTGGTACCATGGAGAGGTTGGGTATTGTTAGACGCTCTAACAGCCCGTGGGCCTCCCCCCTTCACATGGTACCAAAAGCAGACGGGTCGTGGCGCCCATGTGGCGATTTTCGCCGTTTAAATAACGTGACGACGCCTGATCGCTACCCCATTCCGCACATTCAGGACTTTTCTGTTCGGTTGTCGGGTGCTTCCATTTTTTCTAAGGTGGATCTGGTGCGCGGCTACCATCAAGTCCCAGTGCAGTCCAGCGATGTACCTAAAACTGCAGTAATCACCCCCTTTGGGCTTTTTGAGTTCCTCCGCATGCCGTTTGGACTAAAGGGGGCAGCACAGACTTTTCAAAGGCTGATGGACTCCGTGTTACGTGGCCTCGATTTTGTGTTTGTCTATCTGGACGACATTTTGGTGGCCAGCTCGTCAACCGAGGAGCACTTGTTGCACCTGAAAGAAATTTTTCAGCGCTTGGATGCACATGGCTTGATCATTAATCCGGTTAAGTGCCAGTTTGGTTTACCGGTGATCGATTTTTTAGGTCATCGAATTTCCGCGCAGGGTGCAGTTCCATTGCCTGCCAAGGTGCAGGCGGTGGCAGAGTTCCCACGTCCTCTGGTGGTTAAAAAGTTGCAGGAGTTTTTAGGCATGGTGAACTTTTACAACAGGTTCATTCCCAATGCAGCCCATCTCCTGCAGCCTCTCTACGAGGCCCTGCGCTCGAGGAAGGCGACTGACACAGTGGTTTGGACCCCAGACCGGATCACTGCTGCGTTAGCTAGTGCGGCACTCCTAGCCCATCCAGATTCAGAGGCCCCGATTGCGTTGACAACTGATGCTTCGGATATAGCTGTGGGGGGCGTTGTAGAGCAACGCGTTGGCGACGCATGGCAGCCGTTGGCATTTTTCAGCCGTAAATTGCGGGACTGCGAGCGCAAGTACAGCGTTTTTGACCGCGAGTTGTTGGCGCTATTCTTAGCTACACGGCACTTTCGTTTTTTGCTGGAGGGTCGTTCATTTACGGCTTATGTGGACCACAAACCACTCACGTTTGCAATGTCTAAAGTTTCGGAGCCCTGGTCAGCACGTCAGCAACGGCACTTGGCGGCCATTTCAGAGTTTACAACGGACGTCCGCCATGTGGCTGGAAAATCCAACTCAGTGGCAGACTGTCTGTCACGGGTGCTCGTTTGTCCTGTACTCCTCGGGGTAGATTTTTCTGCCATGGCCGCTGACCAACCGGGAGACGCTGATATAACTGCCCTTCGTGCCGGCGTTTCAGGGCTTAAGCTAGAGGAGGTCAAATTGGGAGAGGGCGGTCCTTTGATCCTGTGTGACGTTTCCACAGGCCGGACACGCCCAGTGGTTCCATCAGGTTGGCGCCGCCGCATTTTTGACTCTGTTCACTCTCTCTCGCACCCAGGTGTGCGCGCGTCTGTGAAACTAGTCAGCGCACGTTTTGTGTGGCCTGGTTTACGCAGAGAGGTGAGGAGTTGGGCAGCGGCTTGCGTGGCTTGTCAGCGTGCCAAGGTGCACCGGCACACTAAGGCACCACTGGAACCATTTCCCATTCCAGCCAGGCGTTTTGACCACGTGCATGTGGACTTAGTTGGTCCCCTGCCCCCATCACGGGGTTTCACACACCTGCTTACAGTGGTCGACCGCACAACCAGGTGGCCGGAGGTCGTTCCTCTTTCTTCCACAACTACCTCCGACGTGGCTGGTGCGTTCCTCTCCACTTGGGTTGCCCGTTTTGGTGTGCCCTCGGACATCACTTCAGACAGAGGTCCCCAGTTTATTTCAGGGCTCTGGTCCGAGATGGCGCGCTCCTTGGGGGTGCAGGTGCATCGCACTACCGCCTACCACCCTCAGGCTAACGGGTTGGTTGAACGTTTCCATCGGTCTCTTAAGGCGGCGTTACGCGCTGCGCTAACAGACGTTGGCTGGGTGGAGCGTTTGCCGTGGGTGCTGCTTGGGTTGCGATCAGCTCCTAAGGAGGACCTCAACGCTTCATCAGCCGAGTTGGTTTTTGGTCAGCCTGTACGAATCCCAGGGGAGTTTTTGTTAGACGCTGCCGCTCCACGGTTCCCCGAAGCGGTGGACCCCTATTCGCAGAGCGGTCTTTTGGTTCCGGGTCCTGTGCACCATTGTTTCCCGCAGGCGTTTGTGCCCACTGCACTCCAGTCTGCCCGTTTCGTTTTTGTGCGACGTGACGCCCACCGTTCGCCCCTCCAGCCTCCGTATGACGGGCCGTTTCGAGTGCTCGAAAGAGGCGCGAAAAGTTTTGTTTTAGACATGGGTGGGCGTAGAGAGCTGGTTACAGTGGACCGCCTGAAGCCAGCCTATGTGTTGGCTGATGATGAGGTGTTGCCGGCTCAGGTTCCTAGACGCGGCCGCCCTCCTGCTCGACCCCATCTTCCGTTTTCTCCCCCCAACTGTGTTCCTTCCCCTGTGGCACAAAATGTTGTTCCTGCACGGATGCCAGCCGTTTCTCCGCCCCCGAGTCGACGCAGTCGGTTTGGCAGGTTGATTAGGGCTCCTGTGAGAGACTGATGTTTTGTATTTGCCCTTCTGGGTGTTCGGGGGGGGGCTGTGTGGTGTGTTGGGAGGCATGTGGCCTCATCTCTCTCTCACCCAGTAGGAGGAGCCAGCGAGGTGCTCCCCAGGTTTTACCAGGTGATGAAGAAGAAGTGTTCGTGTGTTCATTCATTCATTCTGTAACTGGTTTTGACGCTCGAAGGATTAAAGGCAACTGCTTGCAGATCAGTTTGTTTCTCCTTCTTCACACGCTACAATATATGAATATCGGAAACCCCTAATTTAATTTGTTAAAGTTTTCATTATTTGATATCCAAAACTATATTGACAAAATCCAGAATAGTACAGTATGAGGCTAGCCTGTATAAATAAAGGTTGAATGAATGAATGAATGTACATTTTGTTTTGTTTTGTTCAGTTTTGCAACTGAGGCCTTGTGGATTATTTTGACCCAAGCATAGGGGGTTAAACAAAAAGTATAACTTCATCCAGGAAGTATGGAATAATCAATTTTAAATTTTTGAAAAATGTAGTAGTGAATCAAATGGATCTTAAAGTACAATCCACATGAATGGGAAAAGTGATGTCATTTGCTCCAGGAAAATATTCTGGACCTCTGTAATGTTTACTGGGAAGAATTTAATTACTGATTTCTGCTTTGAAGATCCTGTCCAACCATCACATGGTAAATTGATCTACCGGATTTACACAAGCTTTGGTTTGGTCTTAACTTTGAGGTCAACAAGTTACGGTTTAACATCCTATTCTGAATATCTTTCAGATATATTTACTGTTTTACAATGGGGACCATTGCCTCGGAATAACATTTAATTAAAACATCAACGGGGCTGCATTTAATCTAACATAGCCCAATATTTACTGATGTGCTGCTTAATTACAGACTTCAACATTTTAACATGCCTCAGTTTGCTTAAACTCGACCGTCTGTAATATCGGCCAGATTGCACACAAGAAAAAAAACAGTATAAAATAAACTTTCTATCAATGTTATTAAAACAGCTATGTCAATGTAATAAGAAACAAAACTTTATGTTTGTGTCTATTTCAAAAATTTCCTGCTGCATCAGTTTCCTGCGGGATCAGTAAAGTTCTATCTTATCTTATCTTTTATTCTTATCTTTCCCGTACAAACTGGGCCCTATATTTGCCTTGCTTTTAGATGATTTTATTTAACTCAAGTAACATTAGTAAAATGAGCTCCATCTGCAACACATCTTCCTCACTGAACACATCCATCCGATCAGAGTATATCTACAGTAATATGTCACAAAGGCAATTATTTTCGGATTAAACTACGGATTATTTCACATTTTTCCTGGTCCTCAGGCCTCTGGTCTGACTCAGTGTTTGTTTTGATGGAGGGACCCATGTGAGTGTTGGAGAGACTCCCAGTGAGTAAGTCATGGGAAGTAGTGGGTTTTTGTGGATTCACATACTGTACTCCATTACTGCTGCTATTTTCAATTCTTCGTCTAAGAAAGGCCAACCCTTCGTCTCGTATGTGTTGCAGTGAGCTCATGCCATGTAGGCGTACTTCCCCTTTCTTAAATGCCAGAAGAAGTCCCCAGTTCAACTCATTATGACTGAATTTTAAACTTTATACTGACTATATTTAGTTACTCGTGTCTCCACAGAGGGTTAACGTCTGCTTCAAGCTTGGGACTTACACGAATTGAGTTATGCAATATCCTTTTCTGAGCGATCCAGGAAGGAAGGTCAGTCAGTGTGTTTTCAATGTTTGTGTTAGTGAAAACCAAAATGTGTGCAGTATTCATAAGTATAGTTTTTCAAATGTCAGTCTTCCTTCCTTCTGTGTTGCAAAGTCTGATAGTGGACAATTGTGCGTCACTCCGCACAGCATGTGCACTTCATGTTACAGTCTGTGCTTCCAGTGGGTGGAGTGCTCAACAGAAATAACTGAATGTTAACTTGTATTGTGTCATTTCCTCAGGCATTTTGAAACTATGATGTTTTTTATTTTTTTTCAGGATCTGAGCCGCTTGGACGAAGTGCGGGACCTCGTTCGTTAGAAACGAACTGAAGATGCAAGGAGCCATTGCACGTATGTGCATGGTGGTGGCCGCTGCCATTTTAAACCACCCCTTGTTATTTCCACAAGAGAACGTCACTCTGCCGGAGCAAGACGAGGAGTTGATGGCTCGCATGCGGGAGCACGAGGAGAGGCTGAAAATGGAGCAGGCCAGGCTGGAGAAAGAGCTCGCACAGATGGACGCCAAGCAGGAGAAAACCTGCTCGGATGATGCGTATACTTGGTACTTTTGGAGCGCCGTGTCGTTTGTGATATTCTTTACCATTGAGATGTGCAGGGGGGATCTCGCCGACGCTGAACTCCGACCGGATGAGGACGAAGACGTTGTATCTGAGGATGACTCTGTCCTGCCCAGGTTGATGGTACTAGATAAGAACGTCTTGAGGAACTTCTGTGACAAGTGCACCTACACCTCAGCCCATGAACGCAGGAGGGTGACGGAGTTTGTTGAGGGATTTGCTGATGACTTGCTAGAGTCGCTCAGGAGTGTGTGTGACAGCGAGGCGGGCATAACAGTTGGGGATTTTTGGGGGATTGGAAGCATGTTTGAGTCTTGGAAGGTGTTCAAGCCTTTCATGTGTGACCTCATAGTGGCTTTTTCGCCTGCAGATCCCCACTCCTTCCAGTACCATCTGTGGTGTAGCTCTTCCACTAACATATCTCCAGACCTGCAAGGCTGCGGCACAATAAAAGTGACCAGGTTTGGAGAGGGTGAGGAAGGCTGTCTCTGTGGCTCCGTGAACCTGGGGGAGGACCTGCTTTGTCTGTTGCACAGCAGGAACACTGCAGTCAAAGTAAGCCACGGTCCAGATGAGCTGCTGTGCTCCAAGGGCACTCGTTTTTTATCCAAAGATCAGGTGATGAGGTGGTTTCAGATCTCCGTGACCAAAGCATGGCGACGCATCTCCTACAAATATGACTTTGAGGTCACGTTTCGCAACCTGGATGCTGCCGGTGCTCTGAAAATCCGATTCCCCTCAGGGAAGGTCATCGGGCTGAACATCATCCCAGTGGTTCAACTGGGGGATACAGATGCTTACTTTGTCTCGCATTTTCCATCAGATCACGACAGCTGCCCAGACCCATACTGGCCTCTCTCTTTTGCAGTTTATGAGCAAAATTTGCTGAAATACTTTGCTAAACGCCTACCAAAAAGTTCCTGTCATTTACACTGCCTTCAGATTTGTACTTTCCTACACAGAAAGCAGTCAGGACTAACGGGGCAGAGTGCTCTCACCAGCTACCACCTTAAAACCGCTGTGTTGCACTTGTTGCTGAGCACAAGGACCACTTCATGGCGTGCTGAGAGTTTGGCGCACAGGCTTCAGGATGTGTTCAGCTTCTTGCAGATGAGCCTGCAGGAGAAAAGACTTTACCATGCTCTGATAGGAAACTGTAAAGTACCAGAGGAGGTCCAGGTTCCTGAGGTGTTTCGAAAAGCAGATCCCATTAATCTGTTCAGGTCTTTGGTGCTGCAAAGAGAACTGTATGCCTCTACCGTCAGACATTTTCAGGAGATGTTGAGAAATGCACCCGTTCTCCTGGAAGAGTACACTCCTTATTTATCAAATGGAAGTTTACACCACTGTGTGGGAGCAAGTTCATGAGTGCTGGCCACTCTCAACAGTAGTTTTCTAATATTGAACAAGTGCAGGTGAAACTTTTATTTCAGATTTGTGATAACGTATTGACTTTTAGTAGTTTTGCAGTCTCTACTCTTTTTAGTATTGAAAAATAAAAATGTATTCTAGCTAAAGGGAATATATATATATACAGGTAGTCCCCGACTTACGAGTGAGTTCCGTACTTATGAGTTGCTCGTAAACCGAAAATTCGTACCTCGGAACAGCCCGCAGTGGCTATCTCGTAAAACCGGAACTTTGCTTGCAAATCAGAAAAAAGACGCTAGCGCTGCGGCGCACACCCGTTTATCAACATGAGACTGAACAAGCGTACATACTGATCCTTAAACATGCACAACACTTTATTTACAAGCAGTTAGCTAGCACATTACACCACACATTCATCTATAAACACATACCTGTACAGTTTTTTCTGTACAACAGTGCTTTTCTCCGCCTTTTGTTTTCACACGACAGACACGTCGTCTCTCGCCCCCCCCTCCGCGCGCTCTATGTGCAGTCAAAGTGCAGTGCAACTGTCTAGTCCAGACAGAAAGGACTGTTAGTATCCTAACTTCATACAGAAAAAGTTTTAATAACTTACCGAAAGCCGTCTGCTTGCGCCGCCTTCAGCTGCATCTGTTAGCATTAGCCCCCCCGAATCCGCAGCTCCGGGCAGTCCGGTTTATCTGCATCTCCAAAAATGCTGTCGGCTTTGTTATTCCAAGTTAGCTCGTTGTCCCCCGATGTCTTCGGCTTCCAGTCCGACATCGAGGCGAGCTCCAGGGACCTCTGATCGCACAAAGCCGGCTGTCGAAGCTACAGCTCTGGTGGGGTCCGCTTTAGCATGTTAGCCTTAGCTCATACCATGAGCTACTGGTCTCGTGCGGTGGGAGCGATCGGCGGAGCGATCGCGGCTGCTGCTCCAGGTCTGAGACATTCACAGAGTTCAGGGAGTGTTTCCAGTTAATTTATCCGTATGAGGCATCCTCTTATGGGAGAAACAGTCATCTAAAAGCCGACTGCCGAGTGCCGAGACTGGAACTAATGAATGTAAAATGGCGGAGGCGGTATTTCCGGTTCCTGGTTCCCGCAGGAAGTTGTTCAAAAAAGCATAAAATTATACCATACCATACCATACCAGTTTATTTATAAAGCACTTAAAAATACAGCAGCAGCCGTCCGAAGTGCTGTACAAGAATAAAAACAAGCACAAAACAATAAAAACAATCAATCTCAATCATATAAATATCGGAACATCACAAGTAAAATAATACAACATTAAAACAGAGATGTGAACTCATTCTGGTTTAAAAGCCAATGAAAACATATGTGTTTTTAAACGAGTTTTAAAAACAGATATTGATGGGGCCTGCCTGACCTTCAGTGGCAGCTCGTTCCACAATTTAGGAGCCAGAGCTGAAAATGCTCTGTCTCCTCTGGTCTTATAAAAGGTTTTTGGGACTGCTAAAAGCATCTGGTCAGCGGATCTGAGAGCACGTGATGGCACATAAAGTTGAAGCAGTTCAGACAGATAAGAGGGACTAAAACCGTTCAAAGACTTAAAAACAAACAATAAAACTTTAAAATGGATTCGAAACTGGACAGGAAGCCAATGAAGGGACATTAAAACTGGAGTGATGTGCTCACGTCTGCCTGTACCAGTCAAAAATCGTGCAGCAGCATTTTGTACCAGCTGCAACCGAGAAAGCGAGGCCTTATTTACTCCAATCAGAAGAGAGTTACAATAATCCAGGCGTGAAGTAATAAAAGCGTGGATTACGGTCTCTAAGTGGCGTCTAGAAAGGAGGGGCTTGATTTTTGACAGGCGCCTCAGATGAAAGAACGAGGACTTAACCATGCTGTTGATGTGACAGTCCAGTTTCAGGCAGGGGTCAATTTTCACTCCTAGATTTGTCACAATCGACTTTTCATATGGGGCCAAAGAGGAAAAATCAAAAGTGGTGGGACTGTCAGGAGCACTAGATTTAAAGACCATAACCTCGGTCTTTTTATCATTAAAATGAAGGAAATTAAGCGCCATCCACCCTCTAATGTCACCAAGACAGTCCAGAAGAGACTGCGTGGAGCCATTTTGTTTTACAGGAAAATAGACTTGACAGTCATCCGCATACAAATGAAACTGCACACCATGTTTTCTGAAACATTTATTATAAAAAATAATAATGATACTTTATGTTTTTATAAAGCCATTTAAAACAACCACAGCTGCAACAAAGTGTTGTACACATGAAATTAAGAACATTTAAACACACAAAAAAAATATATAATTTTTATTTCATATTTTTATTAATTTTGATAATCTCGTAAAGTCGGACGCTCGTAGGTCAGGGCGCTCGTAAGTCGGGGACCACCTGTATGTATGTATGTATGTATGTATAT
>JBBPBX010000656.1:63789-113911 GCA_038048925.1 Garcialebias charrua
ATAACTAGGGTTGGGCGATATGGACCAAAATTAATATCTTGATACTTGTAAGATAAATCACAATATACGATATATATCTCAATATTTTTTTCTTTCCATAAAGTTATAACAAAAATATATATCAGAGTCAAAGCTTTGTCCCAGTCGTCACAGGCACATTTATCAACAAACAGCAGTAACTCTACAAAATAAATGTCTAAAAAATAAACTAATTACCGTAATAGGGATGCACGATATTGGATTTTTGGCCGATATCCGATATGCCAATATGATAAAACTTATTTGACCAATACCGATTTTTTTTTTTTCTTCTCCTAGACCTACTTACAGAGAAATAGCTTTCTCTGCTGTTGAATTAAAATACTACATTATTCTGCATGGTCTTTGTCAGTTTGACCTGCTACCAAAGGGTCTGAAAATAATGTAACACTTCAACTTGGATTATGTTTAATGTCAAATTATTTCATGACATTTAATCTCTCTAACACAATGACAACACTCGAACAATGCAAGTTTGTAAATTTTCACAAATCTAAACTCGACCTGTTCCCAAGCAACAAATGAAAAGTGCATAAGTAGCATTAATAGATGTACTTGACAGTTGAAATAAAAAATAAACTTAAAACAGAAACCTTTTATATTGGTGAGTTATTTTGACGGAATGGCCGATGTCCAATATTTAAATGTATTGCTAATATCGGCTGATATCCATACCATGCCGATAATATCATACATCCCTACTATTTACATACAGTATATTAAATAATAATACTCATCAGATGCGCCACCTTCACGACGTTAGTGAAGCAGCATGTGAGGTGCTGTGTTTGTACCAGTGAGGGAGAAGGAGGGGTTGCGTGAAGTTGGATGGGCAGGAAAAGAACACAAATTTTCAGGTCTAATAATACTTGATGGTTGCGATAGGGCCATTTTAACCATGATAAATTGAAAAACTTGCGTGTTCGATATATCATCCAGCCCTACGTTAACCATGTTTTAAAGGTTTACCAGTCTAAACGATAATCATTACCAAACAATACAGTACTGGTTTGTTTAAACGTTTAACAATTTGGATGGCAGCTATTAATGGTTATAATGTTCATGTAAAACTCGTTTTAAGTGCTTTAAAGAGTGGGTGATGTTTATTTATTTTTTTGTTCTGGCGTCAGATTTCAACCATTTCTTTTTAACAAACAACTTTCAGATTCAGACGTTACAGGTATCGGTTTTATTTTAAGAACGTGTCAGATTTAGACAAGGGTTATTGAAAAAGGATTCAGATTACTTAATTATTTCAGTCCCTCCCAGACAATTCAGATTTTCTTCTTGTAAAAAAAAGTTCTAGTTAAGGCAACGTTCAGTGGACAGCAACTAAAGACAGGCCTGACTCATGACTTCAGTATAAACGGACAGATATAAGTGTTTTTTTAAAATATGGACAAGTGTTTTTTATTTATTTATTTTTTTACAAGCCACAGTCGTAGTCAGGTGTCCCATTAGTGTAACTTTTAGGTTTTATAGGTGTCGAGGCTGGTCATGGTGTTTTCAATGGCCAAATCCTCCAACATGCACTCAGTCTACTTCAGCTCTGGGGTGTCATGAAAGACAAAGGGAACTAAATTCACAGGAGACCACCTGACAGCACATTAACATACAATTATGCAAGAGTTTGGACCATGAACTGTTCTTTTCTGAAATACTAAAAAAGAGGTAACAGGCAATAAAAGACTAATAACAAACGTTGCTACACTGTAAGAATACTTATAGACAATAATAATGCAAACAATATGGTATTAATTCCTTGAAGCTACAGTCTAAAATTTCCAAACTGTTAACTGATTCCTATAAAGTGTCCAAAGCTCTTAATTGTCTAAAACGGTATTAGCAATTATAGTTGTGGTTGTGGCTATTGTGAAAAGCTGGTTAGAAATGCACCCTGAAAATAAAATCTGAAGCTTTGAGTGCCCCAAACCCCCCAAATAAAAAAAGATAAAGGACAAAATAGCAAAATCATTTTGGAAGCGATGCTGTGAAAGTGACCAGCGTTAAGTCAGACTTAATGTTATGGCCAAGCAGCACAGACGTCACCTGAACATATCGGACGTCATGAAGAAACATTGATGCACTCTGTTCCTGTGATAATCCCTGCTTTTTATTGGAAATGTTTACATCTTTATCATTCCTCCTTGTTGTACAGTTTGATAAGTGCTTTTTATTGTAATAAAACATTTAATATTAAAAAAGGCAGACTCAATTTGCAGCTTGAAGATCTTGACTCAAAAAATGGCCACATCAAGTCGATCATTGTGATGGTATCACCACCAAAAAAACGTATTCACAAACTCCTATAAACAACCATTTATCAGTGTTGTAGAATATTTACCTTAAGAGCGGGGAACAGGTTTACAACTTGCCCTGTTTAATTAGGCAAACTTCTCTTTCAGTTTACATTCCAATCTAGACACATCTTCCTTCCTGTTGGGCTCTTGTAGATGTGTGGTATTAGCCACACAAAGCGGTGTCATTGCTCTGGTTATTTGGTGCTACAAGCATGAGACAAACACAAAACTTCAGATATTTAGATGCCAGTTTTACATGTAAAATGTGTAATTGATGATTTAAGAAAAAAACTATAACCAAAAAGTAGGCGGATAAGTGCAGCGTCGGCAGTGAAGCGGTCTGTCGTGATGGAGAGCTGAGTCAAAAGGTGAAGCTCTCAATTTACCATGGTCGATCTACATTCCTACACTCATCTATGGTCATGAACTTTGGGTTGTGACCGAAAGAACGAGATCACAGATACAGGCAGCTGAAATGAGTTTTCTCCACAGGTATCCTGATGCATGCTCAAAAATCCAGGTAGAAAAATAAATAAAAAAGGTAAGTCTGGTCCTCTGGACATTCAAAAAGCAAAAAAAAAAATTGTAGAAACATTTCATCTTTCATCCGAAAGACTTCCTCAGTCTGAGGTGCTGTATTCAGCTCAGTCTTATAAATAGCACCCTCTCACAGTGGATCAACCAGTTGGCTGATGACAGCCTGAAACCAGCTGCTCACATGATCAAGGAGGACCATCAGCCTAACGATGGATCGTTAGCACCCTGATGGTTGTTTGCTATTCACAGAGGGCTGAGTGATACTAGCAATAACAGCATTGTAAGAGGGGGACAGTTGAACCCGGAGGCCTCCACCCCTGTTTAATGATGGACGGTTTCTTTTCACAAAGATGGCCTCCTTTACTCCTCTCTCAAACCATCGTTCCTCTCTATCAAGGATGTGAACATCTTCATCCCTGAAAGAGTGACCGCTGGCCTGGAGATGAGTGCTGCAGAGTCCTGACCTGATGATGTTGATCTTCTGTGCTGGGCCATCCTTTTGTGCTAACAGCAAGTACTGTACATGTTTTATATAATCAAAGACTTTATGGAAATCTAGAAACAACATAAATCCATCATCTTTTATTCTATGACTATACTTAAAATTTATAATACTTGGCCCTGAACCAGGTATGTTATGGGTGAATCTTCCTTTTAGAAAACCAGATTGTATAATAATAATAATGAATTCAATTTATAATACTAATTGGTACAGTAGACAATAATTTTTAATCTTGTTGACAAAACTGTTAAAATCTTGTTAGTCCATATTTAAAAGTGGTTTTAATGGGCCTTGTTTATGTACATCTCATTAATTTGGACTGCAATTTATTTTAATTGTTTTTTTTTCTTCTTCACTCCAATTTAATTTACTGTAAAATGACATGAGCTCTTGTACATATTTAATTGAATGTTTTCTAATGCCAAATTTCAAGTATTACCTTTTAAGTATCAGTGTTTCAACAGTATTATCACTGTTTATATCTAGGATTAGTTCAATATATTAACAAAATTCTGACTTTTTTAGCAATTAATTAAATGTCCAATAACTTCTATGCCCATTAATTCTATTTCAGTTTCAAATTGATAATGCAGTGATTGCGTAGAAGACAGTTAGCTATTATTGTCTCTTTAACATAATCTATGATTGTGTCGGATACCAGCCAATAATCAATACGTGACCTGATCTAGGCTTGTGCCAAGTGAACTGTTTGACTCCACTGTAGAGTTTTCCAAACATCTATCAATTTCATCATGTTAACAAAATCCTCATGAATAAAGTTTCTTTCAACAGTGGGGATATAGCGATCCTTCCACTCGTCTGGAGCAGTTAAAATCTCCAACTATAATATGATCAGTTGGGAAATTGGCATTGAACTCTGTAATTACAATTTTTTCCGATGCAACATACTTCTATTGTTTTGATCACTGTTGTACCATAAAAGTTATTCATTATCCAAAGCACAGGCTGTTTGTACAGGAAAAAAATATAAAAGGGATAAAATTGTGCAAAATAAAAATCTCTATGCACACGTTTCAAACAAGTCAAAACAAAAATTTTAATACTTTAAAAAATAATTTAAGTAAGAGTTTAATGGAAATACAGATTGAATTACAGCTTTAAAATACAGTGTGTAGAATAAGAGTGTTGGATGTCTGTCATTATTTATGCCCTTTGAAGATTTTACCTGGACAATTTTAAGAGAAGGCACAAGCAAAAAGTGAGGAGTGAAGAACAAAAAGTTTTAACAGTAGATGTTCTATATGTGTGCTTTCAAAATAAATTCTACTTTGCTCTGTATTATTTTAAGAATCAGGTTGTATTATTAGAAAATGAAACTCAAGTTTAAATCCGAGCAGTTTCATGCAATTTATTTATTTATATAGTTCAAGAAAGAGACTAATTTAGACATGGATTACAAAACCCCATTGACTTTGATTACCCCTCCCCCCACACCAAATAACCTCTTCCATAAGACAATGTTCACTACACAGAAACAGACAATCCTGATCTGTGACAGATATAAATGAACATGAGTTTTTTTTTTTTTTTTAAAGGCCATAGTCATAGTTGGGGGTTCCACCAATAGAACCTTTCAAGAAGGCCTTGTGGGCATCCACGCTGTGGAAAGTGGATTTAACAGCTGGGTCCTCCAACATAAGCTCTGTCCACTTCTTCAGCTCAGGTGTGTTGTCCAGGAGGCTGAAAGACAAAAAGGACTTAAATCATTCATAAGAGACCACAAGACATGTTACCACCCAGCTGTATACAAGGATTGAGCTAAATGCACTCTTTATTTTTAGGTTAAGAAGATTAAAAACGGATAAATAGATACATAAATGAATGTCATTATGCTGTTTAGTTGATCCCTGCAAGATCAATAAAGTGCTATTTTATCTTAGTTAAAAATAAGAAACATATTTAAATATATATCAGGATTACCATCTGTTTGTAAAACATTTAGAATCAGAATCAGCTTTACTGCCATTGCACAGAACAATGAAATTACATTTCAGTACAGCCCATCTGAAGAAACACAAACAAACAACAGACAGGGTAGATGGGGTGTCTCAGGCTGCAGCCTCACTGAGAGGCACTTCCTTTTCCATTAGATTAGAAAGGTTCATTAAGGTTCATTAAGGTTCATCAACTTGTTAAACGTGTTAAAAGCCAGCCAATAACTCCTCAAAGCTGCTGATTATACAAAACTAGTTTATTCATTTTATTTTTTTAAATCTAAAATCCATGACTAAAGCTCTTTCCGTTTTCAAAATGGCATTGAAATATTACCGTACACAGTCATAGTAATGGTTCAGTCAAGAAAACAAAAATCAAAGGAAGAGAACCACGTATTTACAGTCAATTCAAGCAGCCTGCAAGGTTGTAATGCAGGGGTGTCAAGGTCAAATACACCGAAGGCCAGAAAAAACTAATTTGCTACAAGCCAAGGGCCGGACTGCTTCAACGTTTATTATAAGGGGGTGATACAAGATTTTTTTCTTCTTTCTGCACTCTTTTCATTCAATGTTTTCTTTTTGATTAATTTGTTTTATTTTGTCTCTTTTAAATGAATGAATAAATGAATTAAATTAAATATTAAATAGCTTTACATCTGCTAAGTTCTTGACAGTATTACACTTTTATTATTTCATTTTATGCTTATGTTCATTGGGTGTTTGGTGTTTCAGGGGTGTTTGGTGTTTCAGTGTTGGTGTAAATTTTCATACTTTCATACTACTATGAAAAACTCGGGACAGTGTTACACTCTTACTATTTTATGCTTATGTTTATTAAATGTTTTGGTGTTTGGATGGTTACTGTTGCACCGAGGGACTGAGAGAAACGCAATTTCGGTCCTGTGTATGTCCTGTATATATTGCAGTTCTGACAATAAAGTTGACTTTGACTTTGATATATCAACACAGACATGTTCCTACTTTTAGTATTTTACATTGTTTTATAATGTAGCTGTTTATAACAAATATGTTATAAATAAATAACTAAATAAATAATAAACTCCACTAGATAATTACTAGAATAAATATTTCATAATAATGGTGTGGAAATCATCCAGGGGCCATAAATTATGAATTTGCGGGCCGGCACTTTGACATATGTGTTGTAATGGAACTAAATGTTCATTATGAAAAATAAATATTTAGAGGTGAATGAATCAATCATAGATTGGGAATAGGAAGACTTATAGCTGACTTAAAAAAAATAAAAATCAAGCTACAGACAAAAATATAAAAAAATCTCAATATTTGTTCTTGTGATGTTCCTGCTCCTTATAAAACACGTTTGTATATATTTTTGTATGAATGTTCCACAAATGTGTCACTCACTGTTGCAGCTCAGCCACCTCAAGTCTCTCAAAAAACGGCCACATCAAGTAGTCGATCATTGTGATGGCCTCACCACCAAAGAATGTTGTCTTTTTCTTCAATAGGTGCTGAAAAATATTCCATTATATTTATTAGATATCAAACTGTGTGTATGTTGGCATAAATAATGAAAAAAAATAATATACAGGTATTTGCAAAACTTTGCAACTTACTTCATTTAATTTGACAAACATCGCTTTCACCTCCGCCTCCAGTCCTGAGACATCTGCATTCTTCATTCTCCCTACTGGGATCTTGTAGATGTGTGGGAATATCTATAAACAAAAATGTTAAAGCTTAGGGTAAATGGTGATTTAAGACAAAACTATTTAACCCCAAGATTTGGATGCAGGTTTTTCCATGTGAAATACCTTTGAAAACTGATCCAGCATCATCTTTTGTTGGGCTTTAGCATATGGAGAGGCTGGAAGCAGCTTCTTCTCAGGATACGCCTCATCCAGGTACTCACAGGTGATCTGGGACTCGTAGATCACTTCACCCGCAGGTGTCTCCAGCGTTGGGACAAGGCCAAGAGCGTTTTTCTCAAGGAACCAGTCAGGTTTGTCTGTCAAGTGGATGTTGATGACATCATGCCTACAACACAAAGGTTGCACAGGGTTTTCAAAGCAAGGATTACTGGGATGTTTACATTCTATACCATGAATGGATTTCTTAGAATACAGAATTGTGAAATATCTTTACTTGATCCCTTTAGCTTTCAACACTAGTCTGGTTCTCTGTGCAAAAGGGCAGAATCTCATGCTGTAGAGTCGTATGCCGTCTTTGGGGACTGGGCCAGGTGCTGCACTCCCTGCATAAAGTATACAGTTATATAACTTAAAATACATAAACACGTAAATACAGTCAGCATACCATGTTTGTGTTTATTACTCTTTACATACAGTAATTATTTACAGTTTATTCTCCCACGGTAACAAAAAGTTTTCTGCAAAACATTTTTTTCCCAGAATTCTTACGTTTTTCTCAGTAGCCTACAGTATTTCTGACATTTTTCTTTTCACCGTCACCCCACTCCCTCTTTCGTAGAAAACTTTCAAGAAAAAGTTCTAAATGTTCAATTATTATGTTTATTTTATATTAAAGTATTAGCTGACTCTTACCTTTGGCGAAAGATTTCTCAGTGGACATGTTTTATCAGTTAAAACAGATCCTCAAGGTGATTTAAACAAAAATGTCTTACGAGTGGGAAGTCTTCCGTTCCGTAGAGCTTCCTTATTTATTATGTCCGGCGCTGCTACGTCACAAGGTGACAACCAATCACGTGCAAGCTTGGTTTCCTTGTAGTAAGATAGTTACTATGGTTACAAACCGACTCGCCCTACCTTTTTTTCTGTCGTCTTTTTTTAAAGACTTAAAATGAATATATACAGTATTATTTATATAGTATATTGTTACATTTGTACAAATAAAAATGATTGAAACCGGAAGTTTAGAAATTAGGTAAGTTGCTGATTTACTGTACAAAAAAAAAAAAAGTTGTTTAACCCGTGAGTCGTTTTGAATGTAATTCGTTGAGAATTAACTTTCTTGTTTTGAATGTAGCTTAGCTAGTTTATGTATCTCTTCTTTTTCGCCCTTTAGATGGATTCAAGGTTTTATAAACACAAATAATATTGAATTTGTGGATGAGACGACAGTCTGTTACGGGTGTGGGAATCATATCTGTTTCCTGAACCTGAAGACAAAAGCATGGAGTGTGTTTGAGAGTCCAGGCAGAGGAGTTGGTTTTCTTACAGCTAATGGCAGAAGTGGCACGTTTGCCTTCTCTGAGCAAAAACTCTCCCCTTCAATATTTGTGTGCATTTTCCCCGAGCTACAGCTAAAGAATGAGCTAAAAGGTAGCTTATTTCATGGATGTGACATTCTCAAACACATCTCATGTAATAACTGAATAATTTTTTGCAGGAACTGCCCAGTTGGACTATACACATCCATGACATTTTAGTGATGAAGGTCCTTATTTAGGCGGTTGCTCCTCTCATCCTGACTACACCATCACAGTGCTGCTGTCGATCAAAAACAATATTGTATCAGTATTTTTGTTGATTTAAAAAAAACATTCGATACTATTGATCATACCATTCTCCTTGAAAAACTGAACAAATATGGTATTAGAGGACCAGCATTACAGTGGGTATCTAGCTACTTGAAAGATAGGAAACAATTTGTACAAATAAATGATGTAAGATCTGACCTCTGTAATATCACATGTGGAGTTCCCCAAGGCTCTGTACTTGGACCAAAGCTATTTATTTTATATGTGAATGACTTGGTAAATGTGTCAGGACTCCTTAAATGTGTACTTTTTGCTGATGATACCACATTTTTCTGTTTAGGTGAAGATATAGAACAAATGTTGGAATTGATAAAGACAGAATTTGTCAAGATACAAACTTGGTTTAAAATAAATAAATTATCATTAAATCTAGAAAAAACTAATTACATGATATTCAGTAATAAAAAGAAAACTGTTGATGTTCCACTCAAAATTGAGGGTGTTGAGATTTGTAGAGTGAGTGAGGTGAAGTTTTTGGGTGTTATCATTGATGACAAACTGACATGGAAACAACACATAAATTCTGTAAGAATAAAAATAGCTAAATCGATTGCAGTACTGTACAAAGTCAGAGACCTATTGAATGATAAAGCTCTGTATTTGTTGTATAACACAATCATTGTTCCACACTTAATCTATTGTATTGATGTTTGGGGGAATGCGTGTAAAACAATCACAAAGCCTATTTTTGTATTACAGAAAAGAGCTGTAAGAATTATCACTAGAAAACATTACTGTCATCCATCAAGTACATTATTTTATCAACTGAAGTTATTGAAGTTCCATGATTTGGTAGACTATAATATTTTATCAGTTATGTATAGGGCTCAAAATAATGCATTACCTTTAAATATCCAACTGCATTTTGTTAAAAGACAAAGTTGTTATAATCTTAAGCCTTAAGATTATAACAACTTTGTCTTTTAACAAAATGCACTCCTCCCACCCCCCACCCCAGCTAGCTCCCTTTATGTGAAAGGGAGACAATTCAACTTACTCCTTCATCTTTAAAAACTGTGTTAGGATAGGCTAAGTACTTGGTGACCGTACAGTACTGTACATGTATTCATTTGTAAAAAAAAAAAAAAAAATTATTATTATTTTTTTTACAATTGTTCTGGGGGCCGGACCAAATGTGGGGGCGGGCCGGATGCGGGCCGTAGTTTGGGGAACACTGTCTTAAGGGGACAGAGATGTTTGTAAAACCACAATTCAGAACTAGTTTGAAGGGACGTTCTACCTCAATCCAGGGAATTAGATTATGGAATGGCTTGGAGAATGTAGTTAAAAATGCCAAGTCAATGTTTACATTTAAGAAAATGATCAAAACGAATGTGTTAAAATATATATATATGAAATAGCGTAATGTGTATTGTATTAGTTAGAAAATTAGAAAGAGTTAGTCATTTTGTAGCCTGGTTAAAACCAGACCCTTGTCCTTCACTTTGCTTCGGACTAGGGTGCAGGAAGGCGAGGGCCAGGCTAGTCATTTTGTACTGTTGGTTGAAGATTATTATTGTTTAATCTGATTGTTGGAAAAAAGGGGCAGATATAATAAGATTTATTCTCTTTCTGCTTTCATTTTTTTATATTTTGTACATTATCATTTATGGGATTGTCTTGTATTGTTTCTTTTGTAAAAAAAAAATGAACAAATTTAATAAACATAAACAGTGTGGTAAGTTACTAAAAGCATCATGCCATACATGAATTGAACGCCTTTTTGATATGCCATACAGTGTTGTGTTGTTACAGCGGCTGGACTGTGCCATGCAGGAACTGGGAAACTGCTAAGGCGATCTGTACGCAATCACAAGCCGGACGAGACGTTGTTCATTTGACATTCAACCCCCTGAATTGGCTCCAGCTTTGCGCTTTAGGTACTACAACCCTCACTGTCTGGAATATAGAGAAGAGTGACAGCTTTCATGTCCTGAAACCAAGGTAAATAAACAGATGGTTTAGCAATATTTTTAACTGAATAAACTTCCAATTGAAAGTGTAACAAACGTCAACTGGAAATATTAAGTTGCATTGTGTGTGATTATATTTGTTGTATTGCAGAGTTATAGAGCTTCCAGAAACTGTTGTTTTTGCTGAGAGATGCTCTGATGCCACTCTTAGTATCAGTAGCAAACTACCCAGCATCGGAAGAGCTCATAGTAAGGTATGGTATATGCTCACTATTGGAAAAGAATGAACTTCATTGAAGCGTAAAACATATACCGTATTTTCCAGACTATAAGTCGCACCCTTTTGCCTAATTTGCATGCCCTGCGACTTATAGAGAGGTGAGACTTGTTTATGGGTTTTTTCCCCATATTTTTAGACCAATTTTTGGCTCAGATATGACCATTTTTCCATTTTGGCAAAAATTGTGCAGTACCACCTTTGTCCGCTAGGGTACACCAATCGTTCCCACCTCATGTGCTCGACGAGAGCCTCCACTGGACGGATTCATGCCGGGTACCCACTGGACCCGTGTCGGGCGGCGGAAGCGGCCGGTTTACATTGAAAGTCTATATGGAGAGGCGTTGAGGCGCGGCGTATCGTGAAGCGGCGCGTTTTGAGTGTTTGAAGCGGCGGCACGCAGCAGTTCCTTTCCGCGCACACGCGCGTCCGAAGCAATCTACGCGTTGAGCAGCGTCGGATCTAAAAGTTGATATTTTGCGGCTCGACGTTGCTCGACGCGTCCAGCAAGCAATCGGGAAAGCCTCTGCTATGTGATTACACAACGACAACGGGACTTTTTTTGGACTTTTTAAACTTACCCCATCGAGCCTCCATGAATTGGAACCAGACTCCGGTAAGAAACTTGGAATTTTTACAGTTGCTGCTGTCCGCTCCAGCGTACGATCACCCCAAACATAAAAAAACGTTTTAATCTCAACAAAGACTGTCGGAGCTGCAGTTCGGCTCGTAGAAAACCCACTCCAGTAGAAACGAGGCTCGCGTGCTGCTGATTTTATCTGCCAGCAGCATGAAACACAACAACTGACCTGGAAAACGAGCTAGACCCCCTCCTTTGCCTCCTCCCAGTGCGCGTCATCAGACGCGTCTTCAGTGGCTTTGTGGGAACGTGACAAGCGGCCAAAAGGGGGCGGCAGGAGCGTTCTGACAAGTCCGGTGGGTACCCGGCATCACTCTGTCGCAGCCCGGCCTCCTGCTCTGGAGGTATGAACTAGCTACTTCGCTGTTAGCTCAGTATTTGTTAGCAAAATAGGTCAAGAACCACAGGACAGATTTTGATCAAACTTACAGAACGTAATCACTAGATGGATATTTACAACTGATTAGCTTTATGAGATGTTTGAGTTCAAATTCGATGTTTTATAGACGTAAATGTGTCGTGGTTAGCTTTGTTGATTTTTCCTTGTACGTTTGAACAAATAGCTCATAAACCACACAGCAGATTTTTTTTTTCAAACTTACAGAAAGTAATCACTAGACATTTACAAACTGTTAGCTGTTGGAGATATTTGAGATAAAATTCGATGTTTTATAGACGTAAATGTGTTGCGGTTAGCTTAGTTGTTTTTCCTTGTACTTTTTCAAAGCGAAAAAATTTAAATCCAGCAGATTTGACCATTATGTGAATTTATTAAGGAACGATTAAGCTAAGACACATGTTGGCTATAATTTTCAGCAGACAAATACTGTAATTGTTTTTACCATGTTAATCTTGTGAAAAGTCCTTCCGTGCATGCTTCTGTGGTCGTCATTTTCAGCAGGGCAAATGACGCGCTGACGCGTCGCGTAGCGGTCACGCATAATAGATGTGACTTATATAAAGGTGCGACCTGTTTATGGATTTTTCCAATTTATTGACAATAATTGGACAAAGCGACTTATATAACAGTGCGACCTATAGTCCAGAAAATACTGTAATCTGTCTTCACAGACTCTGCGTTCCACCAGAGCCACGCTGACTCCATCTGCCATCTGTTGGTCAGCCACATCACAACTTTATGTGGGCTGTGCAGAAGGCTATCTACTCCTGGTTGACCCTGAGATCTTCTCTGTCTCAGTCATTTTCAGCCCTACAAGTAAGCTAACATAAACCCTGGCATGCGGAAATATGGTGTCTAGAAAGTCACTGGACATAGTATTTCTGTTGTCCATCACAATTTCACCTTTTATTCAGCTGCCGATTCCATTCCTGAACTTCAAGAATTCAGCTTTCAAGCTTTCGCTCTCAGTGAAAACAGTCTTATTGCTGCAGGAAAGGTACGCATTTCTGCACTTTGTAACACAACTTCTACAGGCTTTAGGAATCTTCAGATAAAGCTCTTTAAACAAGTTGTTGCGTTGCAGGAGAATACGCTGCACTGTGTGCAGATCAGAGGGACTCAAACCAACATCACTCAAACATGGCGGTTAGAGAAACCAGTTACATCTGTCAGACTGTCACCAGACAATGAAACTTTGCTTTTAACTGCCGGCATGGTAAGTACACAAATGTGCGGTACAAATTAAATGTTTCTTACAAGAATAAAATAAATAAAAGCTAAATCTGAGCATCCCTTTCATCTTCAGGGGCAGATCTATCTGCTGAACCCATCCAAGTCAGATCAGAGTTTAAAGATCCTGGATGTGTTCAGTGGCAACTTTCTGACAGCTGATTTTTTGCAAACTGACAGGAGCATTTGCGTGGTAAAGCTTTAAGAATCACAGTGTCTTGTTAACACGTAAATTATATAATTTGGGAATGTGAGCTTTAATGTTTGTGATTTTTACTGATTGCAGTCTCTGCGGGACTCTGGAGTGCTGCAGCTGTGGTCCTCAGACGGCACCTGCCTCGGCTTTCTGCATCTACAAGCCAAGGTAAGCATGAAACACATGTTTAAATGGCTTTAAGCTAGCTCAGCAATAACATTTGTTAAAACACAAGTGAGTTTAAAGTGTGTAAAAAGCATAATTTGCTTGTGTTTAGGTTACAAGTCTGGCCTGCTGTCCTATTGCACATTATGCAGCGGTTGGAACGGAGTCAGGACGTGTTCTCTTCATCGACCTGAATGAAGAGGAGCAGCCTCGCTTGGTTCACCAGATTTATCTTTACCACTCTGCTGTGGATCACCTAATGTAAGCATCAGCTTGGAGTTTCAGTTCCATCATACTTTTAGGAATGAAAGGAAAACTGTTATTCCACGTTGTCAGAAAAATAAACATTTTTTTATTTTTTTCCCAGTTTTGATCAAGAGGGACACTATTTGCAGCAGCTCAGATTCACACATCTATGTAATGGATGCAAAGCCATCTGCAAGGTTTTCTGTTATAGGATACATAGGTAAATACATAGGTAAAAAAACTCAGGACAGTGTTACACTTTTTTTTACTATTTTATGCTTATGTTTATTAAATGTTTTAGTGTTTAGTGTTTAGATGGTTACTGTTGCACCGAGGGACTGAGAGAAACGCAATTTCGGTCCTGTGTATGTCCTGTACATATTGCAGTTCTGACAATAAAGTTGACTTTGACTTTGACTAAATATTATTTTAAACATTTTAGGTATTAAAACTCACTTGCTATTCTCAAAAATCCAAACTGATACATTAATTCACAAAATAAATTTCCTGTTTTGCTTTTATTTTTCCAGCTGTTTCTGGACACATTTTGTCACTTTCCACTCAGTGCCCCCGTGATGGTGAAAAAGTGCAAGTTCTTGTCGTTAGCACTGAACAGCAGGACAAAAATGAAGACAGTAGCTTGCTGATCATGGCTTCTCTTCCTGCCCAGAACATTGCAGGTAAAAAGCAAAGTGGTTGAATAAAGCAATAAATTAGATTCAAATAGAGGCTAGACAGGTCCACTCCTTAAAGTGGAGGAAGTAAAAAAAAATAAACCTGAACCTTTCACACCATTAATCTTATGGGTGAGGCAAAGTTCAAAAGATCACTGATAGTCTCATAACTCATGAATTCTAATGCTAGTAAAATAATCATTATGACTTTGCAGTTTCAAGTCCCACCCACAGCAGGCTGTAAAATCGCTGAATAACAAACACAGCATGACACAGCAAAGTTTATTTATTTATTCATTTTAAACACATGTATGTCATAAAAATAGAAAATAATATATAAAATGAAAGGTGGCAGAAAGAAGAAAATATCTTATTATATCTGCCCCTTTTCAAAACAATCAATTCAAACAATAATTATCTATAAGTAACAAAAAATGAATAACTCATCTCAATTTACCAATTTCAACGCATTACACATTAAACCACTTCATATATATTTCTTCAACAATTCACTTTTGATCATTTTCTTGAACACAAACATTGACATAGCTTTTTTTCACATCACACTCCAAGTCATTCCACAATCCAACTCCCCGGACTGAGGTAGACCGTCCCTTCAAACTAGTTCTGTATTGTGTCTTTACAAATACATCAGTCCCCTTTAGATTGTAACAGCTTGATCTTTTAACAAAATGTGTCTGAATATTTAAAGGTAGTGCATTGTTATGAGCTTTATACATCATCATTAAAATATGGTAATTACTAAATCATGGAACTTCAGTAATTTCAACCGGAAAAAAAAAAACAATACAGTGTATACTAGATGGATGAAAGTAATGTTTTCTTGCAATAATCCTTATGGTGCTTTTCTGTAAAATAAAAATAAGTTTTGTAATAGATGTACATGCTTTTCCCCAAACATCAATACAATAAATTAAATGTGGAACAATGATTGTGTTATACAACAAATACAACGCTTTGTCATTCAATAGGTCCTTGACTTTATATAATACAGCAATGGATTTAGATATTTTCATTTTTACAGAATCTATATGTTTTTTCCAAGCTATTTTGTCATCAATGACAACACCCAAGAACTTGACCTCACTCATTCTACAGATCTCACCACCCTCAATTGTAAATGAAACATCTGCAGTTTCCTTTTATTACCAAATATCATTTAATACGTTTTTTCTAAATTTAATGATAATTTATTTAGTTTAAACCAAGTCTGTATTTTGACAAACTACTTTTTCATCAACTCCACAGCCAACCCTAAACCTAACCCCAGCTCACCCTTGTGCCTAAACCTAACCAAGACCCTAAACCTAACCAAAGAGAGTGAAATCGAAACCTAACCACGTAAGTAAACGGAGCCTGCTGTCATGCATTGTAACGGTATTTGAAACATGCTAGTATGTTATCAGTCCATTCTATGGGCGCTATCAACCGTTATCATCCCCATAGAGTGTGGGAGAAACTGTTCGATTCTATGGATAACATCCGAAGCGGGTGAACTCCAACATCTGTTTCATATCCTCACCCAAACAAAAGAAAGTAGTATCATAAGTTAGTTATGCATCTGTGCTTAATAATAAATATTAAAGTGTTAAAGAGAAATATGTGAAACAGAACTTTTGCTGTCCACCCAAATATGTTTAATCTGATTTTAGTGGTGTGCCATGTTGTTTCCCGCAGGTCTAGACTGTGTCGACCGTCATGGCTGTCTCTCTCCTCACGTCCTCAGACCGTTCAATTACAAAGTGCCACTTCCGCTCACGTCCTGCGCTCTTGGAGCCAGTGAGATCTTTGCTTACTGTCAAAGGAACAAATCACTTCAACAATTTCAGCTTCCTGAGGTTTGCTGCTTCTGAAATGTGTTTCTATCGTCTTCTTTCTTTTACGTCTTTACAGTTAGGGATTCATCTGTATGTTAAAGTGTGTGAATCAATCATTTCAACTCTTGATTTGTACTCCCAGGACACAGAAGGTCCAACCAGCCACCAGGTGGTCCAGCTGAAACCAGTTCAGGAAGTGAAAGGTCACCCACTGGGCCCTGCGTCCGTCCTTCTGTCCCCTCACTGTCTCTGGTTGGCCTCTGCAGGACGGGATGGCTTACTGCGCATCAGACAAACTGCCTCCATCGTGAGCTCTCATTTTTAGTTTTCATTTCTTAGGCTCTGCTGTTTATTATAACAATGTTGTTGCATCTACAGGAGCAATACGTTGAGCTTTGGTGTCATTCCTGCCACCTCGGTGGAGTCCGGAATTAGAGAATGTATTAGTAAAGCTGCTTCTATATTCTTCTGGGATAATATATTTAATGATATCTGTTGGAAAGATGTTTGGTTGTTACCTAGAAAATACTTTATAACTAATAAGATTCGAGAAGTGTCCCTAAAGATTCTGCATAAATGTTATCCTGTAAACTATATAATCTCCAAGTACCGTCCAAACGTAGACCCAATGTGTTCACTCTGCCACAGCTCTGAGGAGACCATCATCCATCTCTTCTGGGACTGTTCTCATACTCAGGTGTTCTGGAAAGACATTTTCATGTATGTAAATAGAAAGTTAGAAATTGACCTACCATTTGACGCTAAAATTATACTGTTTGGTTTCTTTTGTCCAAATATTTCAAGTAAGAAAGTTTTTGTTGTAAATTTAATACTACTATTAGCCAAATTTTACATCCACAGCTGTAAAGTCTCCTTGCTAAAACCTAGATTTACTGTATAGTGTTTTCTAATTACATGTATATTTCTTCTTACTTATCTACTTTAAAGTATTGTACTAATGCAAAAGGTTTAAAAACTAAAACAATCTGTAACGAAGTTCTGTTGTAAGCTGCCCAAGAGACATTTTTGTTTTTGTTTATGTGCCTTTATTCTCTTTTGTGCTATGCATGCCTTAAGTCTCGAGCCATGTTTGACATTGTAAGTTTTTTTTGTACTTGTTTTTTCTATAAATAAATAAATAAATAAATTTAAATATAAATTTTAAAAAAGGACTGTGTCCTTCTCCTCAGACGGACTCTCACTCCTCTCCACCGGCTTCAGTGATGGCTCTCTTGTCTGCTCTGATGTCAGGTAAAGCAGAGCAACTCATCACATGTTCATGCACAGATGTGAGCAGCAGAGGGAACTGTTGCTCACAGTCGTATGTTAATAGTATTTCCACCAGCAGTGGGTGACAAAAGTAAAATACAGTAAACACAGCTTTAGGTCCAGTGGGTGCTGGTGTCTGGTTTCAGGGGAATCGTGTCCATAGTCTGCTGGAAAACAAAGATGTACTGTAATAAAATTCACATCTCTCTGGCAAAACATCCCACTCACATTCCACACATGTGACCCCCCACACCCTCAGCCCCCTCTATTAAAAACTTTGTCCCTAACTCACGTTTATTATCCCGGGAGTTGTTTCAGTGTTTGTTTGTTTTTCTTGAGTCATTTGTTAATTCTTTACATTTCTCACCTTCTGATAGAACATTATGTCAATGTAAAAAATATAGTTTATGATATCCTGTTTGCTTGTTTTTACACATACCATAAAAATGCTACTGTCTTCATTTATTTTATTGCTCTCTATTAATCCCCAATGGGGAAATTCATTCTCTGCATTTTTCTGATTGCACATGTGAGCACACACATGTGAAGCAGTGGGCTGCCATCCAAGAAGCCTGGAGAGCAGCTGGGGGGTTAAAGGCCTTGCTCAGGGGCCCAGAGTGGGGCAAATGAGGGTGGAAGCAGGTGTGGATGTTTCCCCTTTTCCACCCACATTTTGATGTTGTCAGTCTGGGAGTTGAGCAGCGACCCTCTGACCACAGGCCCACTCTCTCTAGCCCAGGGATCTGCAACCTTTATGATCAAAAGAGCCATTTCTGCCCCTTTGTTCACTAAATTAAACGTGTCCGGAGCCACAATACCTGCTACAACTGGGATTCTCAACTGGTGGCCCACAAACCACTTAAGTTTGTTGGAGGGCGCTTTTCTAGCCAGTAGGGGTGACTTTATAGAACTAAAGATATCTACGGTAATAATTTTTAGTATTTTTTTATATTTTTACACTCTAAGACAAAATAAAAGATGAGTTTCTTGTAAAGAAAGAAAAAACAAACTGTTTTTGCCCAGTTTCTAAAAACTAAAACAATAAACTATACATTCTTAAGTGATTTTTTTAATTGTAAAAAAATTACATATCCTACTTAGAAGAAATAAAGCATAAAGTGAAAGTGAGTACTGTATGTTTAACTCCTTGTAATGTTTCTATCATATATTTGCAGAATTAATTACAGGAAAACAGCTAAAACTAGCTCTTCTAGTTGTTTTAACAACTAATAAAATTCAGTTTTATTTCTGTTTTGGTCAAAGCTTGAAAGAGCCGCTGCAGAGGGACCAAAGAGCCGCATGTGGCTCCAGAGCCGCAGGTTACAGACCCCTGCTCTAGCCTCTGCACCACCACTCCCCTGCAGCCATAGTTAGTCTTCTGTTTCATATTCAAACAGAATAAAACAAAATTGAGTTTAATTGGCCTGTTTTTTGTTTGTTTTGTTTTTTAAACAAAACTAACAATTTATTTGACTGTTTCTGACACAATAACATGTTACAACAGAGACTGAAAGTCAAAACCTACAACTACTAACATGAACTTTTACCGTTCATATATGTTTTTCCTGATTCTGTACAGAATTAAAAGTGTGAATGACGAAAACGTGCATAATGCTCTCCAGCACAGCCACTTTAAGACTCAGGCCATGAAGGAAACGTTTGATTCTGAAAACCCCGTCCTCGTTAACTTTCGTGTTTGGGATGAAGGCAGCACAAAAACCGAGGACAGTGAGGTAACTCTTTTACAGACTTTTTTCTGTTTTTAAGCATCAAACCGTGAACTTCAAACGCTGAAAACTCTTTTGATGCATTCATTACAACGGTAAGGGTTTCTTCATCATCCCTCAGTGCTCCTGCAATGATTTAAAAATAATGTCTCACATAGTTTTCAGAAAAGCATTGTGAACGTACTGGTTTTTTTTGTTTTTTTTTTTCGTTTTAAGAATTATAAATATAAAATACAAAAAAATGAACTCAAAGTAATATTTTTCATCTTTTCTATTTCTCATTTTTCATCGAATGTCAGGCTAAACGAACTGGAGCTATACTGTTCTGTTTTTGTTCTGCAGGTCAAAGTTAAAGCATCTATAGATACGACTAAACAAGACGAGCAGATTTTCTCTGTCTGCCCCGAGCTCAGACCTGACGTGGCTGGAAACCAAAACAGAAGAAGTCAGTGCCAAGCTGTAATATCGAGGAGATTCTCATGATGTTAAACATAGATGTTTATCTGGTTTCTCAATGATGTTGCAGGGTGTGGGTTACGACAGCGCCCCTTTCACCTGAGTCTTATCAGTGCTTTCGAGTTGTTTCTGGCATGCAACTGCCTGATTTATCATCATTTGCAGAATGAGAAAAACAATAACTTAACTGTACACTGTCATAAAAATAACAAATTGTAAAACCTGCTTGTCATTTTTCACCTCACAAAGTCCCTGCGTAACGATGAATAACATGTGGAAGGTCTTTGATATATACCAGTACATGTTAAAAAAGGGGGGGGGGGGCACTTTCGAACGTTCATCGTGTAGAAAAATAGTTTATTTTTACTCTGTTAAGTTTGGATGCTGCTGGTTTTTGACCATCAGTATATTTTAACAGGTTATAAAAGAAGATAATAAGCAACATTCTGGAAAAGAAGCGCCTGAGGGAAACCGTCGCAGAGATACGTCACACTGTAAGTTTTTTTTACTGTTGCTTTCTGTTTTTGCCCATCTACGAAAGGATCAGGAAAAAGTAACGGCAAACAAACATAAAATCTGTTTTTGACTCTAAGACTTCAGTCATAATATGCAGCTAAAACGTTAACGAAAGTTGCACATGCATGCAAGTGTTCTCTAATAAAACACAGAGGAGTGAGAGTGTTTATTCTTTGGGTGTTTAGATCCAGAAGATGCTTGGTGAAAACGACGCCCTCCATGTTGAAGTGGAGGAGCAGAGGAGAGTGGAAGACATGGTGGAGCAGGAAGCTGAGAGGGTATTGCAACCAAACCAGACTTATGCCGGGTACCCACCTAAATTGTCAGAACGCTCCTGCCGCCCCCTTTTGGCCGCTTGTCACGGTCAAGCCTCGGATATAGTTGACGCGTCGCATAGGGCGCGCGGCCAAAGTGACGCAATTGCGAAGTCCCCGCCCCCGCGCTTTGGCCAGCGCGTTGGTTTCGCGCGTGGTCGTGCACCTCCCAGATTTTGAAGCTCCGCAAGCCTAGCGCGCGCGCTGAATTGATTGACAGGTCGGGTAGGGACCTCACCGACAGCCTTCACGCCAGATTCTGCAGCTGTCTGCGCCGCTGTGGTCGTGGAAACGGCGTCGCGACGCATGGAGGAATGTTTTGTGACATAAAATGTAATAAATTCTCCTTCATTCCTGATCTGGAGTCGGACTTTTCTTTTGTTTTTTCGCCAAAACTCACGTGATCGCTTTCTCCTCCGCTGACTCCATGCATTAAAACCGCAAATAAAGACAACAGTTCAGCACGCGAGCAGAAAGCTATTTGTTTTTGTTGTGTGACGTCAAACAGTTCTTCTTCTACGGTAGATTTCTTCTTCTACACCCTTTCTTGCAACATATGCACAGGTTTTAGAGGGTACTGCCACCTGCTGGTCAGTAAAAGAACAGCACTTTGCCAAGCGCTGCCGTGCCACACTATAAACGCATGCACAGTGCGCGCGCAGCACGTGCGCTCCAGCTTGCGGACCAAAGCGCGACTATATCCGAGGCTTCACACTGGGAGACACTGAGACGCGTCTGATGACGCGCACTGGGAGGAGGCAGAGGGTCAGTTGTTGTGTTTCATGCTGCTGGCAGATAAAATCAGCAGCACGTGACCCCCGTTCCTACTGGAGTGGGTTTTCTACGAGCCGAACTGCAGCTCCGACAGTCTGTTGAGATTAAAACGTTTTTTTACGTTTGGGGTGATCGTACGCTGGAGCGGACAGCAGCAACTGTTTAAAATGCCAAGTTTCTTACCAGAGTCTGGTTCCAATTCATGGAGGCTCGATGGGGTAAGTTTAAAAAGTCCAAAAAAAGTCCCGTTGTCGTTGTGTAATCACATAGCAGAGGCTCTCCCGATTGGTTGTTGCGATGCATCGAGCAACGTCGAGCCGCAAAATATCAACTTTTCGATCCGTCGCTGCTCAACGCGTAGGTTGCTTCGGACGCGCGCGTGCGCGTAAAGGAACTGCCGCGTGCCGCCGCTTCAAACACTCAAAATGCGTCGCTTCACGATACGCCACGCCTCGACGCGTCTCCACATAGACTTTGCATGTAAACCGGCCGCTTCCGCCGCCCGACACAGGTCCAGTGGGTAACCGGCATCAGACTAAATTGTGCCTCAGACTCGTCCTTATTGTCCTCATTGTTCAGGAGAGAGCTGAAACTGAGCAGAGCATCGCAGAGATGTGTCACCTCCAGGGAGTCCTGAGAGAACGCTGGGATTCTTGGATGGTTAAAAGCAGGGTGCTGGTGAAGATTCTCAGTCGTCCAGGACATGATAAATCAAAAAAGGCGTTCAAGACAGAACAACTGGACTTTATTTGTAACAGAAGACGTTTTGCTTCCCATTGATAAAGCTCCCCGGATGGGAAGCGAAACGTCTTCTGTTACAAATAAAGTCCAGTTGTTCTGTATTGAACGCCTTTTTTGATTGGTTAAAAGCAGGGCCATCCAGAGAGCTCAGTCTGAATGAGACGTTTGTTTCTTTATTAGCCGTTAATGATTTGTTTCTGTCACAGGCTTTCCACTCTGAACCGATTGTACAGAATTACCCTCTGAGCGAACACATGAGCGAACTGGAGGAGCTCCGCAGGGTTCAGAATATGAGGAAACTTGACGAGGCTGCATGCACCGTAAGCAAGATTGGTGGTTTGAATTCAGACCGACGCAGCAAAAAGTAAAGCACGTGCAGCGAGTTAGAAAACATGTTCACTGGTATGAATGTGAAATGCAACGTTTTCTAAAGGGTGTGGCAGTGCAACTTCTATTTTTTTATTTTTTTTAATCTCTTTTCTTTAAGTACATTTTATTCCAAAACCGTTCAAGTCAAAACAAGTTTACTGCAGGAACATAATTTGATGCTTTGAATCACAGTCCTTCATCTGACCTTTTACCGCTGCCTGCAACTTTTCCAAATACTTGAAAATGCGCCAGTCCAGTAGTGTTGAAACTCTTCAAGATTTATAGATGTGAGGCTCCAAGTAAGTCGCTGCAGTAACTCCCTGTGCTGAAGTGTTCTTTGATTGCGTTTGTAATCTTCTGGCCACACATTCAACACTCTCATTTTCGTCTGCTGCGTTTCTGTGTTCCCACCTTTAACCTGCAGCCGAGCAGCGCAGAGAGCGGTTCCAGGTCAGAAGACCAAAAACAGGAGGAGGAAGGCCGCAAGGAAGAGAGCGCTGCTTTGACAGGAAGCTTCTCGGCCCAGTTAGGCTTTTCAAACCCTTACATACGACCAGTTCAGCGTACAAACCATAGAACAGAAGTCCAAAAAAGCAGAGGACCAGACTTGGCTTTTTTGGATTTTTCTACCTGGATTATTGAGCATGCATCAGAGTACATAGAACAGAAGATTAATCAGACGGTTCTGCTGCAGGTGGGATAAATATAAGTAAAGTTCAGCAGCATTCAACCACAGTCATTTAAATTATTTACAGACTCTACTACCGTATTTATGGCTCCTGTCATCCAGATTCTAATTATTATTCACTCCTTCACTCAACTCCAATGCAGGACGTGATTTATAGCATCAAGATGGCGTTCAACACAGAGTTTGAAGCACAGCGCAGGCAGAAGCTGCGAGAGCTCAGACGAGTGGGGACCAGGAACAAACGGAGGATCAGAGAGATCATGCAGGAGCTGGACGTGAACCAGGAGCTGTGGGAGTCTGCTCTGACAGACAGCGAGTGGCCAGTGCTCGCTGTGGACCACTCTGAGGTGACTGTCCTCACAAATTGTCCAAGCAGTGGACGCAGTTCACGGAAAGTGAAACAAAGCATGTGCACGTGTTTGTTTGTTTTGTTTGCAGGAGGAGGAGAGGAAGAAGATGGAGGAAACTTATCTGGCTGCTGGTTTTAATTTTTGCCTGATCAACATTTATGTATTTGTCAAATCCGTTTATATGTAACTTGCACATTTAGGTATGATTCCTATACATAGTTCCCACACATGTGACTAGAATTCCAGAATTTCCGCCATTTTAGTAGTCAGAAAATGTTGAAGAAGAGCTATTTTGTAAGTTCCAACCTTTCAATATGGACATCCAAGATGGCGCCTATTGTCACGGGCTGCTGTCTAACTCGTCTCCTGAACTTTTTACTGTTGTTCGTGTTCTGCCTTCTTTTCATCGACGATGCATCCTCGCTCCTGGTCTATGATCGCTCAACTCTTCTAAGTCTCCGAGACTCGCTGATCAACACACCGGCTACTGGCAAATATGGACATTTCAAGCCTCCTCCACCACCACCGTTCCTGGCTTCGATCCCAGCCTACCTACAACGCAACGCGACCACGCTGCCACGCAACAAGCGGCGCAGAAGACGCGGAACGAGGGCAGGCGTCCTGGTGAGATTTAAAAAGTATCTGTCGTCTCACAACACGCCGACTGCTGACTTACCTCCTGAATTCAGCGTCTTTGATGTCCGCCGTTCCTTCGCTCGTCGCCACAGAAGCCTTGTTGCCATCAATCATGTCGCCAGCGACCAGTATCCATCTTGCCCCCCGGTGAGGAAAACAGTGGAGCGAGGCAGCGTTAAACAACACCTCCGCCCGCTCGCTCGAGCTGAGAGTGACGTAACTGGCAGCGTTCCAGTACGTGCAGCATTGTTTAACGCCAGATCAATTACTAATAAAACTTTTATATTAAGTGATTTGATCTCAACTCATCGTCTGGATCTGTTTTTGATTACTGAAACCTGGCAGAAAACAGGAGATAACAGCTCCTTCTCTGAACTCCTCCCAAATGGCTACTCCCACCTGAGCGCTCCGCGTGGGGCTGGAAAGGGAGGGGGCCTGGCTGCTGTGTTCAGTGATGCATTCAAGTACCGTTTGTTGCCTCAGAAAAACTATTCCAGTTTTGAAAGTATGATTTTTGTGCTGGAATCTGCTAAACCTATTTTGTGTGGCGTTTTTTATAGGCCCCCACAATACAATAAAAACTTTGTCAGTGAGTTTTCAGAACTACTGGCGGACTTGCTACCAAAGTTTGACTCTTGGCTTTTCTGTGGAGACTTCAACGTGCACACCTGCTGCCCAAGTAATCAGCTTGGATGTGAGTTTCAGAACCTCCTGGACTCTTTTAACCTGTCACAGTCGATCTCGGGGGCCACACACACCCTGGGTCATACACTGGATTTAATTATCTCCCACGGCCTTCAAATACCTGCTGTGGAGATCCTGGACACCTGTATCTCAGACCATTTTCCCATATTATTTGAATTTTTCACCACTCCTGCACCAAAGGCTATTCTCCCAGCACGTTTCTGCCGCTCCATCAACCCATTAACTCCAAATGAGTTTACTGATGCCTTTAAGAGCACTGAATTCTGCTCTGCTGTCAGTCTGGACCCATCTCTACATCCTGAGGACTTCATCAGCTCCTTCTATCACACCTGCACGACGATCATGGACTCCATCGCTCCTCTCAAACAGGCATCTTCAAAAAACAGACCATCACCATGGCTCAACGAAACGACGCGAGCTCTTCGACAACGTTGCAGACAAGCAGAGCGAAAATGGAAGCGCGACCGACTTCATGTATCTCAGGGAATACTGAGAGACTGCCTCTGTGAGTATCATAATGCTGTGAAACAGGCCAAGTCACAGTACCTCTCCAACTTAATCTCCACCAGCTCCAACCGGCCGAGGACGCTTTTCAGCACACTCCAGTCTGTCATCAATCCATCTGTCAATGTTCTGAAAACTGCCACACAGTCTACCTGCGATGACTTTCAGAGCTATTTTGTCAACAAAATAGACTCTATCAGACAGAACATTGTCAGTTCATCCAACACCATCCTGTCATGTACCTCTACAATAACCACTGCTGTTTTTGACCAGTTTGATCTCGTCTCACTGCCTCAACTCACCAAGGTGGTTCAGCAGATGAAACCAACAAACTGTTCTCTGGACATCATTCCCTCTAAAATGTTCAAACAATGCTTTGATGTAATTGGTCCTTGTGTTTTGTCATTTATCAACAGCTGTCTAACTTCAGGTTTTGTGCCATCTGCTTTCAAACATGCTGTGGTCAGGCCTCTTCTAAAAAAACCAGGCCTAGATCCTACAGCTCTCTCTAATTTCAGGCCAGTTTCCCATCTGTCATTTCTATCAAAGGTCCTAGAAAAGATTGTTTTTATTCAACTTCAATCTTTTCTAGAACTCAACAACCTGTTTGAAAAATTTCAGTCAGGTTTTCGAGCTCGTCACAGCACTGAATCTGCACTGCTCAAAGTACAGAATGACATTCTTCTGTCCCTGGATGCAAAAAACCCTGCTCTGCTGGTGATGTTAGACCTCTCAGCAGCTTTTGACACCGTCGACCATCAGGTACTAATCAACCGCTTGTCTCAGCAGGTTGGCCTCCAGGGAGCTGTGCTTGAGTGGTTCAAATCTTACCTGTCTGGGAGAACTTTTTCTGTCATGATAGGCGATCTGTCCTCCTCTTCATCAACCCCTCTGACCTCTGGCGTACCACAGGGATCTATTCTAGGGCCAGTCCTCTTCTCTCTTTACATGCTGCCATTAGGATCAATCATTGCACGTCATAACCTGTCTTTTCACATGTATGCAGACGATTTACAAATCTATCTGCCAGTCACTCCCAACCCCTCACTCAGTTCAAACACTCTTGTCAACTGCTTAAATGACATTAAGCACTGGCTCTCTCAAAACTTCCTCCACCTAAACACAGATAAAACTGAATGCATTTTGTTTGGTGCACCTGATGACACCAGCAACATCCTTCCCAGTCCCAGTGTTGGTTTTCCCCTCCCCCACTTCAACTCGGTGGTCAGAAATCTTGGAGTGCAGCTTGACTCCAATTTAAAGTTTGATAAACAGATCAGTTCTGTTGTCAAGACCAGCTTCTTTCAGCTCCGTCTGCTCTCCAAAGTCAAGTCATTTCTTAGTCGTGGTGATCTGGAGAAGGCCATCCATGCCTTTGTGACCTCCAGACTTGATTATTGTAATGCTTTGTATCTTGGCATTAATCAATCCTCCATCTCCCGTTTACAGCTTGTACAGAACTCTGCCGCGCGCTTTTTGACCAACACACGAAAATATGAACACATCACTCCTGTCCTGTCCTCTCTACACTGGCTCCCAGTTCAGTTCAGGATACAGTTCAAGTTGCTGCTGTTTGTTTTCAAAGCTCTGAATGGACTTGCTCCCCTCTACATCTCAGAACTTCTGAAAGTCCATCAGCCTGGCAGGGACTTACGATCTGCCAGTCAACACCTGCTGGAGGTGCCTCGCTCGAGGTACAAGCAATGGGGAGACCGGTCATTTTCTGTCGCCGGCCCAAAAGCCTGGAACAGCCTCCCCCTTGAGCTGCGTGCCACCTCCGATCCGACTCTGTTCAAAACCAAATTGAAGACCCACTTGTTCAAAAAAGCTTTCAGTGTGTAACTTTTATTATTTTGTATTTTAGTATGTAGCATCTTTATTTCAATTGCATTTTTATTTCCACTTGTTCAAAAAAGCTTTCTGTATGTAACTTTTATTACTTGTGTTATTTTAGTATGTAGCATTTTTTATTTCCATTGCCTTCTTTTATCGCTGTGGTTTCTTATTCTATTTTCATTGATTTATTGTTCCCGTTTATTCTTCTTTTTATCCTGTTAAGCACCTTGGTCAATGCAAGGCATTGTGGAAGGTGCTATACAAATAAAGTTTATTATTATTATTATTATTATAATTTAATATTTTTAACTATGCATTTCTTTTATTACTTATATCGAATATTGTTTTATAATTGCTTGTTTGAATTTGGTGCCTTCATAAGACGTGAAATTTCTTTGAACTTTTTCATTTTGCTTTCCTCTGATAGACATGTGAATTGATATTTCCCAGCTATGAACCTTATCAAATAATATGTATTATTTTTGAAACACTGGGACTAAGTTTTAATTATTTTGAATAAAGCAGTTTATCAAGTATCATCCTTTTTTTTATACTTACACATTAAAAATGTTTCAATGACATTTTCAAAACCAACAGATGTTGGCATTTTCCTCCTGTTCAAGGTTGTCAACTCCAGCTCTGCGGTGGCACTTACTGTTCAACGGTGTGAATGACAATTTTTTAATTAAAAATCTACAGGTATATTAACACTTTGAGATTTTCATTAATGAAAAGTGCGTTATAAATTGAATTCATTATTATTATTATTATATTTATAAATTATTAGTAAACAGTCTACATTCAATGCAATAAGACAAATGGACAATTTGTCTTTCTTTCATTTCATGCTTCCTTATTTTCGGAATTACGTAAAACTTACGCTTGGCAATTGCTCGATTGGTACAACCACTAACCCAACACGAAATAACCATTGCAATTATTTACAAATAAACAACCGCGAAAAATACACTGCTCGTAACCTACGCTGCTACTAGTGGTCAGGAGTGGAAGTATCGCCAACCAAAATGGCGGACAACCCAGAAATGCCCATTATGTGACGTCACATGGGAACTATGTATTGACATACAGTTAAAAATACATTTGTTTTTATACTTTATCATAAAGCGATGAAAAGCATAAATTTGTTGTATGTTGTCTTGCATATCATGAATAGAAGCAGGTCAGCTGAGCCATACTGATGTTTTTTGTTGTTTCGTTTCAGGGTGACGACAGCAGAGAAGATGCTCTGGATGACATGATGGACGGAGTGCTTGAAGTGCCAAAACTGGACATTTTTAAAATGGTGAAACTTTCTGTTCACGTGGAAACACTAGAAACATTTAAACACTTGTTGCTTACAAAATATCCTAGAAAATCAACCGTTTCACTCTGATCAATATATTTAGTCTTTAATTGATCGATTATTGTGCATTTCTTTGTGTACATTTCGATTTTTCAACCAGATCGATGCCAATAAATAAGCTGCTGGACATTTGAGTGTCCAGTTGGCTTCAATCTGCCTTAAAATGAAATTTAATGAATCTTAGAAGGTCTTAGGTCTCAAAACCTCATTTAGGGTATTATCACTGAAAATGTTTTAGAGAGACCACTTTTTTTTATACAACAAAGTGAGTTTAATTCAACAATGTATTTTCCTTTTAGGCTGTGGAAAAAAAAGTTATTTTCTTCCCCAATAAATTATTGAAATAACTCATCAATATGATTTTAATTTTAATTGGTAATAATGAGGAATATTTTAATAAAGTTTTATGGTTTATTAATTGTTGATAATTTAACATTTAATTTAATCATATTTTATGCTGAAAAACAAAAGAGCAATCATTTATTTTCACCTACTTATTTTTAAATTTAGCTGCATCAATAACAAACCACTTGTTTAGTTACTTCTTTAGACTAATGATGTGTTTCTCATGCAGTGTCAGGTGAGTTATCAAACCAGCAGGATGAGCATTTAGTGTTTATTTTTTTAAATTGTCTCCACAGGAAATCCCTGTGCCCGAGTTTGTTTTGACCAAACCTGACATCCACTGGAGTGAAGAGGAGAAAAACATCTACAAAGAGTATGAAAAGAAAAGACCTTAATGAGGAGAAGGACAAATACAAAAGGGCATTACAGATTACTCAATCCTTTCTGTTAGGTGTGTTTGTCATTATCTTTGATATAGTCTATTAACTCGGGTTTGTAGTCTTTGGAAATTGAAATGAAAAACCTGCAGAAATTCATTAGAGAAGGCACCGAGAAGTTTGATGAAACGCTGACAAAGCTAATGGAGAAGAAAGTGGAACTTACAGCAGCTATTTACCAGGTGAGCACAGAAGCTGCACGAGTGAGCGGTTCTGTTCTTAAAATGTTTTGTTTCACAGGAAGAGCTCATCATCATCTACTTTGCAGACTCGGTGCTCACAGAAGAAGAGATGAGAAACTCAGAGCTGGAGCTCAAGCTCCAGCTTGAAACTCTGCTGAAGCACAAGGTCAGAGAACCCGTTAAAAATGTACGGCTGCCAACTTTCGCATCGGTTTGCAAAAAGTGGCAGCAGCGTTTGTGTGAACTCTGCTGCATCACTGCTCAGGCATGTTTTGACGGAGTGTGCATCAAGAACATCTGTCGGTCCAACTGGCAGTTATTATTTTTATTTTTTTATAGCTCTGCTAACATCTTTACCTGCGTTTATCTGACAGCATGAAGCCAGAGAAGAGCACTTTGAGATTTTCATTAATGAAAAGTGCGTTATAAATTGAATTCATTATTATTATTATTGGTGAGACAAGAACACGAGGTGACACTGTTTCAGGAGGCATACAAGAATGTTGTGGCTGCAGACAAAGATAAAATACTGAAAACTTTGCAGATTTAACAATGTGAGGTATTTAAGATAAATTTCTCCTAAAGGTTCTTGATGGGGACTTCAAGGAGTTTTCAGACGTGCCGACCCGAATCGTGGATCAACTTTACAAACTGTTCAAACGTAGACCCAGGTTTGTTTTCACCTTCAGACCAACGGTGGCCTAATACAAGCTCTTGCTAACATGTTAGCTGGACTGGTTTCTGCCTCAGAGTTCAAATGATGAGGGCCCAGACTGGAAAGACCTCCGAGTTTAAAGAGCATCGTCCACACGGCTCCCTGGTTCCTGACGCGCTCAGCCAAGTGCTCAAAGGCATGGAGGAGCTGGATTCTCTAAAGTGCAAGCCAGAGAGTCTGGACCTGTCCATCTGGGACAGAATGTGTCTTTTGCGCAGAGCAAAAGTGGAGAGTGAACAACAGGTAAAAGAACTGAAACGTTAAAGATGGAAAACAGTATATTTTCGGGTCTAAAAAATGTTATTACAAGCGGGGCGGTTTACTGACATGGAAACAACACATAAATTCTGTAAGAATAAAAATAGCTAAATATATTGCAGTACTGTACAAAGTCAGAGACTTATTGAATGATAAAGCTCTGTATTTGTTGTATAACACAATCATTGTTCCACACTTAATCTATTGTATTGATGTTTGGGGGAAAGCGTGTAAAACAATCACAAAGCCTATTTTTGTATTACAGAAAAGAGCTGTAAGAATTATCACTAGAAAACATTACCGTCATCCATCAAGTACATTATTTTATCAACTGAAGTTATTGAAGTTCCATGATTTGGTAGATTATAATATTTTATCAGTTATGTATAGGGCTCAGAATAACGCATTACCTTTAAATATCCAAATGCATTTTGTCAAAAGACAAAGTTGTTATAATCTTAAGGGGACAGAGATGTTTGTAAAACCACAATTCAGAACTAGTTTGAAGGGACGGTCTACCTCAATCCAGGGAATTGGATTATGGAATGGCTTGGAGAATGTAGTTAAAAATGCCAAGTCAATGTTTACATTTAAGAAAATGATCAAAACTAAATTGCTAAAAAATATATATATGAAGTAGCGTAATGTGTATTGTATTAGTTAGAAAATTAGCTAGTTTTTCATTTCTTTCTGTTGCTGGAAGATTATTTTTGTTTGAATTGATTGTTTGAAGAAAGGGGCAGATATACGATAAGATTTTTTCTTCTTTCTGCTAACTTTCATTTTTTTACATTTTGTACGTTATCATTTATGGGACTGTTTTATATTGTTTTTTTGTNAAAAAAAAAAAAAGAACAAATTTAATAAACATAAACAAGCAGGGTGGTTTAAATATCAACTATCCAGCTTTCAAACTGATTTTGACAACGTTGCAGTCTTTGTTTTAACTTCACTCTGTGTAAAATGGTTTTCAGGTGCAAATGAAAGCCTTGACTCTTGCCGAGATGCAGGCCTTCCTGAAGAAAAGGGAAGACGAAGTGAACGCCGCCCAACAGGAAATTACAAACTGCTCCGAGGCGCTGAAGAAGTACGACTGATGTTCATCTACACCGGAGCTCAAACGCTGACCAAGTGCCACTTGAGATAGATTCATTCTTACCACATGAACTGCAACAACTCTTTGTCTCGTTTGAAGTTCATTAGTGTTTTTTGCTCTCTGCAGTCTGCATAAAGAGAGGAACGATCACCTGATAAACACCAGGGTCCAAGTTGTGCAGAGACGAGGACAAATGGAGATGTCAAGTCCCGACCTGTCAGTTGGCAACACGAGCACCAACGTCCTTTGCCACAAAAGCATTGTAGACAAACTCCGAGGAAATCGCAGGGTCAGCCTGGACACCTTTATAAAAAAATATATATATATATATAATATAGTTTTAGCATTTTATAATCAATGCCTGTCTTATCAGAGTCGTGAAGAGAATGATATACACAAGATGGAGAGGTGCAAAGATGCACTCAAGCAAATGGTGCAGCTGGAGTGGAAGCAGCGTGTGCTCCAGAACCAGATAAGATCTCAAAGAGAAGAATAAGGACGTCAAGATGGTGCGACTCGCTAACCAGCAACAGGATACACAAGTAATTCACTTTCTAAACATTACTATAAATATTTTCAGGGAGTTTCACCTTTTCTTCTTTAATACAAACATATTTTACTGGATATTTTATATTTGATGTAGCCTAATTTGTCAAGTTTTTAGAAAGTTCAGGATCAGGTTTAATCAACGTGAAATCGCTGCATTTGGGTTGAAATGTTAATCCTGTGTTGGCGTGTCTGGCCAGGACTCCTGGCTGCCATTTCAAGGCAGGTATTTTGGTTTTGGCAGCGACAGATGTTTTGCGAGCAGAAAATTGCTTCCATCTCTTAGTGCAGATGGGCAATTTTTTTTATTTTCTATTTTATAGAACGCTCACACCCTTTTTCACCAAGCCTCCCTGCCGAATCGTTTCTTCCCTCTAACATTTAGAAAACATACCCAGTAGGCAGATCCAAGTCAAATCATTTATTTTTCTTTGTCGATTCTGTTCAAACACTTATGTTCAGTTCTGTTTGTGTGTTTTTAATAAAAAACGACTTCCTTTGAGAATAATTTGGCTGCAAACCAAAGGCAGTTTAATTAAATCCATCAGACAAGGCGATGTTTGGCTCAACATTTTAGCCATTTTTAAGAAGTCTAAAATGAAATCAGATTTGTTGTACTTTTAAAACAAACTAAGAAGTACGTGTTTTGACTGTAATGCCAGTTTCCTTTGGAAAAGGTGGCTTCTAATTTCCTGACATTGTTAAAGGCCTTGAAACCATGCGAGAGGAAAGTTTTGAGTATAAATACGTCGATCCTTAGGGATTTGAAGCCCTTCCTAATGACGTTTGAACACACCGATTGTGAGTTTTTAATGAAAAGATACAACGCAGAAACTGAAAATTAAAACCTTACTCGAGCGCTTTTATCTGTTTTCCAGTTCTTTTTATTTTTTTAATACAACCCAGTTTGTTTGCTTTTCAGTGCTGCAGTGAGAAGGAACAAGCTCAAAGTATAGCTTTGATGAAAAAGGTTTAAAAAAAAAAAATCTCATTCATTTGCTCTGCATTATTTACCTTTAATACAAACTGGTAAAATAATGTACAATTCCAGATCCATCAGCAGAAGGTGCAGCGATGCCAGAAAAGAATCCAACAGTTTAAACAACAGGAAGCAAAGAAAACAAATAGCCATGAGAGTTTTGAGCAGCAGCTTCCTGATCGACAGGTGACTGCGCAGAGCTGACGAGCATCTGTGGTCGGGCAGGTAAGAAAGATCAGCTACTGCAGCTACCAACGGCGTTTTCTTCCTGCTCTAACCAATGTTGCGTTTCTCGTGTTGCTTTAGCCACCAAGGACAACCTGGCAGCCGAAAGAGAAGAGCGCTACCAGGAGATCCTCCAGAGGAAGAAGTGGAAGGAGACCGCCATTTCTCAGGCAGACAAACTGCTTTTCCTCAGCGAAGAAGTGGAGCGTTTGAAAAAGAGGAACTACTGTACATCTCCCTTGATGAGCTGGAGCACCACAGCTAAAGCCAGATTGTTTATTTATTTGCAACTTGCAGAACATTAATTATACATTTGCTGTGAACAAGAATAAAACTTTACAAATGTAGAAGAAAACTAGTCATGAGAATGTCCTTATAATACTTTAAAGTGTCACGTGTTGCTTAACGTCATGAAGTGAAGTCGTCCTCGGCGCGGTCGAAGTGCAGGATGCTGTGGTCCAGGCCGAACAGGTCCACGAGCTCAGACAGGTTGGCCCTTCGTCCATCGATGAGAACTTCTGACTGCAGCTCATACAGGCCACCCTGAGCACAACTGCGCCACTTGTCGATCAAGGTTTGGAGCTGGGCCAAATCATTCTAAAGGAAGAAAAGGGCAAATACTATCAAAATACTGTTTCCAATCTGGTAGTTAATTAAAATACAAATCTCATTAAAGGTTCAATCAGTATGTAATTTCTGGAACACGCTGGAACTTAGGAAAATTTTGAACAGAGACACGTTTCTGGTCCCGCCCCCTCAGAGCCATATATGGCTCTGCTCCCTCTTGCTCTGCTGACATTCAAATTCAAGCTCTGTTTTTATTGGCTGGTTAACGGTGGGTCACTGTGGCTTTTTAGAAATGCTTTTAGAGAAGCAAGGGGACAATATTTTTTTTCAGAGATTACTTGTCTAAAATCAGTATGTCAGGAGGTAGTGACAGAGTGAAGAAATATGTTAAAAATATATTGTTAGAAAAGTTACATACAGCTCCTTTAAAGTCCATTTATAGACCATACCTTGTTTCTATACATCTGAACCATCTTAAGTCTGCGCAGAGTCTCTGTTTTGGATTTAATCTGCTTCCTGAGTTGTTGAGCAAAGTCTTTTGGGGTCACATGTGTCGGTTGGAGAACAGGTGCAGGTTTGTCTGGAGCCTGCTGTCCAGCTTCATCCTCCTCTTCATCCACACACAGGCGTTTGGCCACAGAGGCAGGAGAGGTGAAGGACCTCCTGCTTCTCTTCAGCCTCTCCCTCAGGGAGGCGCTCAGCTGCGGACCATGCTGCTGTGGTACAACAGGAAAACATGAAGTCTTGCAGTTTGTAGCTTTCAGCCAAGTTTCATGAATGTACACACTGAAAAAACTCACCTTTTCCTCTTTAAACTCAGAAGGGCTCGACTCGACTGCATAACAAGGCGAACCATACGCAGATTTTAATTTAGGAGTGACCTCCATTGGTCAAACTGACTCAGGTTCGTGTAAATTTATTTTTAAAACTCGTGTAAACTCGTTTTAGCTGAAGCTACGCCATAATGTTTCTGTTTTTCCGTATTTCCGCGGGTCGGTGCCTCCCACGTAAGTGATTGGACAGAATTTGATTACGTTTACCCGAAGAGCATCATGGGAATTGTAGTTGTAGTGATTACTGCAAGAACATCTCTTTTAATTGACGTTTTCACGACATTTCTCGAATATGAATTGCATCGACTCGTCTGAATTACCTATGACTTCTAGTTCAGATGAATTTATGCGTGTAATGACGATTTTTAGAGCTCACTGAACAAAATAACGTTTTCTAAAGAAATTGTATGGCGCCTGCATTTTACTAAAATGTTTATGTTTATTAAATTTGTTCATTTTTTTTTTTACAAAAGAAACAATACAAGACAATCCCATAAATGATAATGTACAAAATATAAAAAAATGAAAGGTAGCAGAAAGAAGAATAAATCTTATTATATCTGCCCCTTTTTTCCAACAATCAGATTAAACAATAATAATCTTCAACCAACAGTACAAAATGACTAACTCTTTCTAATTTTCTAACTAATACAAAATAATAATAATAATAATAATATAATAATAATAATACAAAATAGCAACAAAACAAAAAAAAGACAAATTGGGCTGAGTAAAGTGAAACAAGAAAATGTAAATGTACTTATCATTCTTACTACACTTTATTTTTAGTGCAAGGGAACAAATAGTCAGAGTCAGAGAAACTTTATTGTCATTCGCACTACATACATGTGATGAAACGAGATTATGTACACAGGGTCCCAGTTACATCCAGCAATAAAATGTAAAAGAAGAAAAGTAATAACATCTAAGATATGAACTAAGAAAAACATCAACTAAAAATACACTAAGCACTAATAATATCATAGAAAACATTACTCCAAACAGCAGCACGAACATGAGTCTGTATGAGCAGATGAACATGAATGAACACAGCAACATGAAACAGATCAGCAGCAACATGATGTGATTTTTCACCGTGATTATTCTGGTTAGATATCCATGAGTCTAACAGCCTCAGGGTAAAAGCTGTTCCTCAGTCTAGTGGTTCTAGTGAAATACTTTTTAAAATTAGAATTGAAAATAACATCCTACAAATAAAGAAATTCAAGGATTCAAGGTTCTTTATTTGTCATTTCATCACATGTGCCACATGTGAAATTGTGTACTGTACACAGGGTCTCAGTTACATCCAACAAAATTATAAAATGTACAAAGAAAAACAATAATAAGATCTAAGATATGAACTAAGAAAAACATCAACTAAAAATGCACTAAGCACTAATAGCATAAAAACAATACGCCAAACAGCAGCACGAACATGAGTCTGTGCGAGCAGATGAGCACGAATGAACACAGCAACATGAAACAGATCAGCAGCAACATGTGATTTTTCACTGTCATTATCCTGATTCATGAGTCTAACATCCTCAGGGTAGAAGCTGTTCCTCAGTGGTTCTACACTAGAAATTATCTCATAACAATTATATTTCTTTTTTGCATGTAAATAATTAACTGTGACGCTTTCATACTTAAATATATGTATTAGTTAAAATCCTCCCCCAGAAAATTTTGACAAGCCTGCTGGATTGACAGGTGGTGTTGAGGATCCGACTCATGCAAAAAAAAAAAAAAATCATAGATTTTACCGGCTTGTTTAAGAGTGTCATCGTTTATTCAAAATGTATTCAATATTTTGGTGGATCTAAGGTTTGAGGACTGAGTTTCCTTACAAAATCCTAATGATGGTTTCTTTAGTTTTCAGGGGTGCTGAGTTAAAATTTAGGGGTGCTTGAACACCCCCCCCAAAAAAAAGGCTAAAATTACCACTGATATAGGCTATACATAAAAAGAGCAAACACCAAAGAGACATCAAATTAATTTTTTACTAAATTAATTAAATCCAATGATGGTTATAGAAATGTCAGATCAGATTGTTACAGCGATGGGCGGGACTAAATGAAAAAAGGGCACTTATAGCACGAAGTAAAAGTGGTTTCTTCACGCCTGTGGACTTGTCTGGTACGTGTTGGCCTTCTGGGGTTGAATCATGCTGTGAGTCACCTCTTCTCATTAACTGAATCATCTCCTTTATTTATACCTCATAAAGTCATTTAGGATTGCTTTCACGCTTGTGAATGATAACTCACTTTGAGTGTGTGTGTGTGGCTGTGAAAATGTAAAATAGGATGCTGTCTGGACTTGATCATGAAAACTTGGCAGTACAATACGACACACACCCCAGGGAGATGAGAATTTAAAAAAATAAAAATTTTGTATATATGAATCTTTTGGGGCTTAGAGTTGAGGAGACTCGGGAGACTGTTTAGCAGCGCTTTTTTTACATCTCATAAAGTCGACAGAAAATACTTTGCTTTCTTAAAACATGAACTAACAGGCTATGACGCTGCTAAATCTTTCAACAAATACAAGATTGGCCACTTGTGATTACAATGTTATGTTCTATCTATGCAAACTGTTAATCATCTGTAATATACTGTGCACACAGCTTTATGGTGTTTACTGTTGAATTTCAATAAAATGTTGGGAGATTCAGTTTTTGCGTGTCTGTTTTCAGAAACGTGACTCCATCTGTTGTGTTCCCTCCTTGTCTGGCTGAAAAGGTGTGTTGTGTTTTGGGTTGGTGAGACATTTTGATTTTCAGGCATTATCTACTCAATGCAGCGTGACTCACTTTGTTAACACGTCCTTATCTTCCGGATTTACTATATAAACAGCATAAAGAGCCGTCAGCTGGAGTTTGGCACAAGGTACAACTTAATGAGACAGCAGCTCTGAGCGATTACATTTATACCCGTGTGCATTTCAGAACTGTGGAAGAGCAAATAGGGCCACGGTAAAAGCAATACAGTACTATGTTTCTCTGTTCTCAGAAATCTGACAATAAAATCAGAATTTCGAGACCAAAAACAAAACAAAACAAAACAAAAAGAAAATTTCACCATGTCCTCTGTACATAAAAGGCAAAAACCAACATGCAGTGAGTCTAAAAACTCTCAGACCTCTCTAATTGTTATTTTTCACAGCGGACTTGCTGTTACAATATCAGTGCAAACCATTGATGTGGTAAATGAGGATTTCTTTGGGTGTGGAGCCTCTTTCTGAGGCCGCTGTACACATCCTTTTCTGTTGTTTGATGGAAAAATGTCTGCTGCGAAAAAGAGGATGTAAATTAGGGCTTAAAAATAAAATGGTTTCAAAATAGCAGTGTGACACTGTTATTGCAACTGGGTGATTCCTGTTACTGTGCAGCAGAGTTTTTTTTAATAAACCTATAGACAGTGGTGGGCAGCGCTAGTCCAAAAATTAGTTCCGCAATTTCTAAAGCGCTTATTAAGTTATTTAGGTCCGCAATTTCAAAAGCGCTTATTAAGTTATTTAGGTCCGCAATTTCAAAAGCGCTTATGTCTTAGGAAAACTAGCGGAAGCTAATTTTAATTACCTATAACTGCAAATCGATGGGGATGTCATTTCCTAAAATAGACCTTTCGCTCATGGTCTAAAAATTAAAAAGTTGCTGAATGTGCTCTGAATTACCTGATGAAGTTGTTTAAATGCAGCTGTTAGCGCTGTTCTGTTGGCTACAGCTGCTGTTTCTTGGTTCACATTCCGATGACGTAGTTTGAAGCGCGTTCACGTTAGACGTGTTGCTGCTGCAGAGTCTTCATGAAACAACGTCCGCACATACACAGCTTTGAATGTGCGCTCGTCTTAACAAGAAAGCCATAACGTTCCCAAACAGGAGACCGGAGCGAGAAGCTAATGGCTAAATAATGCTGCGCGTGCTGCGCGTGCTGTGCGTGCTACGCGATAATAGCTCCGTGCTAAAACGCGCCCAGGAAATTTTGTTCCGCGGCGCATATAATAACGTTCAATGAGTGAAAAACATAACCGAAACAGTACGCAAGTGGACCGAACCGAACGTGCCGTACCGAAACGTGTAAATGTAAACTTCCCACTGTTCAAGACAATGAATACTGATAGATAATTAGTTATTAGCGGTACTGCTTTTTAAATAGAAAAAGCGCAAATCCGCTTATGAATTATAAAAGTTAGTAAATCCGCTAAAGCGCAAACAAATTGTTTAGGTCCGCAATTAGCGGATTTGCGCTTTAGCGGACTGGTGCCCACCATTGCCTATAGAGTTGCATTGTTGACCATACACATACAAGCATGTTTAAAGCCAACTTTAAGACAGGTTGATCAGTTGGAATTCCTCGGTGGGAGTGTGTGTGTGTGGGGGGGGTCAGAGCATCAGATTACATGTCCTCCAGGTGAATTCAGATAAGGTGGCCTTCAAGTCCAACCAAGTGAGACAAATTCAGATAAACACAATTGTTTTGGGGACAGGCAGAACTTTAGTGACATCTACCTTGAGTCTGTGTTGGTCCACTTGGTTCTGAAATGTCCAAATTACATGGCCACACCAATGGACCATGCCTGAGAAAAATCCCAGAGATCTGATCCATTCTGCCAAAAGCATTTGAGTCTGGGTGCTCAAGGCATGAACCAAGCCATCATACGGCAAGCAGCATGATCGGGTCCAAATTTGCTGCCAACGACATCCTTGATTGTTGATTAAACCAGGAACCAGCCAAATCCAAAAAGCAGGAACCAGTTATTGTAAATCCAATTATAAATGTGTCTTTAAAATCCACAAATGGCAGCAGAGATAGACATCATCACATCTTCAAGTCGATGGGATATCCAGCTGCGTGTGTGCCAACAGGGCAGATAGGCTCACCTAAAGCTTGTCTTTTCAAAGAAATGTTATCAGTTGTGTTGAAGGACCAACTGACCAAATCCAAGTCGGTAATTATGGTTCAGAAGATATGTAGCAGGTTCAGGTTCACAGACGAGGCAGAGCAGCAAAGCAAAGAGGAGAGGGAGAGGAGAGCAAAAGTGTCCGTCCTCGGCAAGAGCAAGTGGTGAATGTACAAACTTAAATTCCTTTAAAAAAATCTGTATCTCGTTGAACAGTTTTGAAAGAAAACATGTGGTACGATCTAGAATGGTGTGCTATGATGTTTGGTATAATCTACAATGTAGATAAAACAGAAAAAACTACCTGAAAAAGACAACACTGACAATCAATTGGATTTTGGCTAAACAAAAAAATCCTGGCCTTGTTTGTAATTCTGCAGTTTACCGTAGGTATAATTCACTGTAGAAACACAGTTCAAAGTTTAAATGAGTCACAGAAAGTTGGATGTTCTCTGTATGAACTTGCATTTAGATGTCGCGGTTGGAAATTTTGTGCTTTTTGGGAATTCTTCCATGAAATGTTTTAGATGTCACAGATGAAAATTTAAAACATTTGCAAACATCCATCCATCCATCCATCCATCCATCCATTCTCTTCCGCTTATCCGGGGTCGGGTCGCAGGGGTAGCAGCCTAAGTAAGGATGCCCAGACTTCCCTCTCCCCAGCCACTTGGGCCAGCTCCTCCGGGGGAATCCCAAGGCGTTCTCAGGCCAGCTGAGAAACATAGTCCCTCCAGCATCCTCCCCCACCATCGGAGCCAACTCACCACCAGGTAGTGGTCAGTTGACAGCTCCGCCCCGCTCTTTACCCGAGTGTCCAAGACATGCGGCCGCAGATCAGATGAGACAACAACAAAGTCGATCATCAAACTGCGACCTAGGGTGTCCTGGTGCCAAGAGCACATATGGACACCCTTAAGGCCCCGGTAGAGCTCTGCGTTCTGCCAAACGGCGCTCTACGCACGCGTTCTGTGCGCGTGCGTTCACTAGCACAGCTCTGCGTTCGTTCTCGCGTTAATTCTCGTGTTTTCGCTCCAAATTCTTGACGACATTTGAGCAGGCACAGTGCAAAGCGTTCGCTGATTAGTCATTTGGTGACACGCCTACTGAATTGATTGACAGGTCGGGGGGAGTAAAAAAAAAGGCGAGCCGGCGCTTCACACAGCTTCAGCGCAGCAGTTTTCTGTGTTTATATCTTATTAAAAAGTTCTTAAAAAAAAAAAACAGGGAGCGCTGGTCCTGCAGCCCACAGCCCACCAGGAAATCTGCAGAACCTCGCGCAGCCACGTAGGACTCTAGTTTAATTCGCTCGTGACAAATTCATTCATTTCCTCATCATTTCAGTCATGGAGTCAGCGGAGGAGGAAGCGATCACTTGACTTTTGGCAAAAAAACAAGAGAAAGGGGATGAAGAAGAGGAATTTAATACATTTGTGTCTCATACAAAACAGTCCGGTGCTGGGCAGTTTATTGTGAGACAACGCGCCTCGCGTACGCGGTAATTTGAGCTTTGCACGTTCGTGCCCTGCGGGCCTACGCTTGTGCCTCGCGCTCGCACGGCGTCGAGCGCCGTTCGGCCAAACGCAGAGCTATGCCTGGGCCTGGCTTGAATATGGTGTTCGTTATGGACAATCCATGACGAGCACAGAAGTCCAATAACAGAACACCACTCGGGTTCAGATCAGGGGGGTCGTTCCTCCCAACCACACCCCTCCAGGTCTCACTGTCATTTCCCGCGTGAGCGTTGAAGTCCCCCAGTAGAACATTTGCATACAAACTCTTCTTATTCCTGTAACTTTTTATTTGCATTCACAAATTCTACATCAAAATGTTGCTATTTTTTTAAATTTTATATCCAATGTGTCCCTCACTGCAATAGGACTTTTTTATTATTCCCTCAAATCTTCCAAAAAGACAAAGTTCACAGGCTTCAGTTATATTTCAGCTCAAAATATTATCTCCAAAATAGAAAATGAAAGTTATTTTTCTTACCTCACATGTCTCCTTTATAAAAAAAACTGTAGAAACATGACACTTTACACGTGTGACCATCGCTGTCTCCTGATACAACGTTCCAAGGATTCTTAAGATCCAACTTATAATCTTTGCCCAGTGTCTGTTTGTTTGAGGCTTACATTTCAGTCTGTTTCTGTCTGCCTCTCTTAAAGTTGCAGTCAGGGAGTGACAGACACATGTATGTGGTTACCATGGTGACCATAATTAGCCATGGCACCACTTTATACATAAGAAAATTATTTTTATTTGCTTAAATTGTTGTATAATTATATGGAAATTGTGGCAGCAGCTTCTGTTAAATATATACCTGTATATATTTTTTTTTCAGTGTTGCCTTCATTTTCATCTACTAGTTGTTTTATGCTTTAGGAGCTCTATTAAAATTTAGAAATACAGTAAAGCAGAGAAAACAGCACAGATAATAATAAAAAATCACAGATCACAAGCTGACATTTGCGAATGTTTTTAGGTATTCTTGTTGAAAAATGAATTAGAATTCATTTCTGACTGACTGGTTGAATAAACAGTTTCAGCTCAAGATGAAGACAAAGCTGAAACAAGATAGAAATATGTATTTTTATCTTCTTTTTTTTTTTTTTTCCTTTTTTTTTCAGGTTGTGCCTGCAACTTCTAATAAGCAAGTATCCATGGTCTGGGATGTTTTATCTTTAAAAATATAAACCAAACTTTTCTCTCTCTAAATACTTGCCATGCTCTGTTCCCTTTAGATTTTTTATTGTGTCCTGCTGCAGTGCAGAGGGTGATGGTTTTACCCACGAGTCAAACTTTTTTGGCTGTTAGCAAAATAACTCATGAATCACTGGACAGATTTTAATAAAACTTTCCGAAAATGGTCTCCCATCATGTACAGGCGATGGTCATAAAATTAGAATATCATGAAAAAGTTTATTTATTTCAGTAATTCCATCCAAAAAGTGAACTATGTTACCGGTATGTTCATTCACTACACACAGACTGATAAATTTCAAATGTTTATTTCTTTTAATGTTGATGATTATAACTGACAATTAATGAACACTCCAAAGTCATTATCTCAGAAAATTAGAATATTACTTAAGACCAATTAAAATATATATTTTTTTAGAAATGTTGGCCAACTGAAAAGTATGAACATGAAAAGTATGAACATATACAGAACTCAATACTTAGCTGTTGCTCCTTTTGTCTGGATTACTGCAGCAATGTGGCGTGACATGGAGTCGATCAGTCTGTGGCACTGCTCAGGTGTTATGAGAGCCCAGGTTGCTCTGATAGGGGCCTTCAGCTCTTCTGAATTGTTGGGTCTGGAGTATCACATCTTCCTCTTCACAATACTCCATAGACTTTCTATGGGGTTAAGGTCAGGCGAGTTCGCTGGCACAGGGATACCATGGTCTTGGTACTGATAGCTTTGGCACTATATGCATGTGCCAAGTCCTGTTGGAAAATGAACTCTGCATCTCCATGAAGTTGGTCAGCAGCCTGGTGGCTGTGTTGACCTTGGACCTCAGAAAACACAGTAGACCAACACCAGCAGATGACATGGCACCCCAAACCATCACTGACTGTGGAAACTTGACACTGGAAATCAAACAATATGGATGCTGTGCCTTTCCTCTCTTCCTTCAGACTCTGGAACCTTGATTTCCAAAGGAAATGCAAAATGTACTTTAATCAGAGAACATAACTTTAGACCAAGCAGCAGTCCAGTCCTTTTTGTCTTTAGCCCGCAGGGGAGACACTTCCTATGCTGTCTCTTGTTCAAGAGTGGCTTAAGAATGTAACAGTTGAAACCTTGTCTTGCATACTTCTGTGCATGGTGGTTCTTGAAGCACTGACTTCAGCTGCAGTCCACTCTTTGTGAATCTCCCCCACATTTTGGAATGGGTTTTGTTTCACCATTCTCTCCAGGGTGCAGCTACCCCTGTTGCTTGTACATTTTGTTTTACCACATATTTTATAAGATTTTTTCTTCTTTCTGCTACCTTTCTTTTTTTTTAAATATTTTGTATGTTATCATTTATGGGATTGTCTTGTATTGTGTTTTTTTGTTAAAAAAAATTAACAAATTTAATAAACATAAACATGTTTTCCTTCACTTCGTCTCTCTGTTAATGTGCTTGGATACAGAGCTCAGTGAACAGCCAGCCTCTTAACCAATGACCTTCCGTGTCTTGCCATCCATGTGCAAGGTGTCAATGGTCATCTTTTGGACAACTGTCAAGTCAGCAGTCTTCCCCATGATTGTGTAGCCTACAGAACTAGAATGAGAGACCATTTAAAGGCCTCTGAAGGTGTTTTGAGTTCATTAGCTGATTAGACTGTGGCACCAGGTGTCTTCAATATTGAACCTTTTCACAAATTCAAATTTTCTGAGATACTGAATTCGGGATTTTAATAAGTTGTCAGTTATAATCATCAACATTAAAATAAATAAACATTTGAAATATATCAGTCTGTGTGTAATAAATGAGGGATTCATTTTTTAAACCCACCCACATCAAGATGGCTACCCCAGCTAATGGACGTTATTCAACACCAAAAAGACTATACCTCACTCACGTTAACAGATATTAAGCTAACTTTTGACGTGGTAGTAATTGAGAGTCATTTACAACTTGGAGCGTGAAGGCAGCTCCAGCCCAGATTTGACAATACGACACTTTTCTGTTCCTCGTTACAGACATTAAGCGAAAACCTGTGTGTTTCTATGGCTCGTGTTCAACAGAAAGTTTCTTTGTGCCACTGAATTCATGTCAAACTCTTGGGAAGCAGCTGCCCTCTTGTTTGTTCTCCACAAAGAGCGAGGCCTTAATCGAGGAACAGAAACCGGAGTATGTTTTAAAGGGCTTGCACGAGCCTGTCAGTTCCCGGTTTGGTTTCTTTTCCCTTTTTCTCTTAAAAATTTTTCCTCCGGTGTCCGGGAATATGTTGCGTTCTGTTAAAGCTCGCACGTGGATGTGAGCGGAGCAGCTCCTCCTCAAGTTATCCTGCATGTGCTTGGGGGGCCATTTGTTTGGACCCAGGAGAGTCAGCACATCAGCTGTGAGTCATGCAGGGGGGTGGATGACTGGGCTGGGTGTGGCGGGCGAGGAAACCTGTGGATGCTTGCGGCTGACAGCAGAGGAATCAAGCATCTAATTTCTCCCTCAATGCATAAATGTAAATAAGCAGATTGGGAAGATTTTGTTGTTGTTGTTGTGATTATAGAGTTAAGCTGCCTCTCATTTAGGAGCGTGCATGTGGGAAAAAACAGTTCTCAGTGCAGCTGGGATTATAATTACCCTGTGAAAGAGGAGCAGAGAACTGATCCTGGAACAGCTGCACTTTTTACCATTGCCCAGATGTGAGGGTTCACGTGTTGGTCTGTTAGCAAAATATCTCATCAAGCACAATACAGTGTGGATTTGAACCAAACTCTCAGGAACTAATTGCACATCTACAATTGTAACTTTCCGAGTTAACCCAGTCCAAGATGGCCGCCACAGCTAACTGAACTTATAAAGTAAAAAAAAATAAAAGGCGGTTCACAGATCTATTGTTAAATTTGGTGGTTGTAGCTGAGGGTCGTACACAATGCATAAGTGCACTGATCAAGACCCTTACTTTAGCATGAACTTTTGTCGTCAACCTTGTCTGTCTGTTAGCAAAATATCCCAAAAAACAGCTGAACAGATTTTAATCAAATTTTCAAAAAGTAGTCATTGCACTTGCATCTACAACTGATTAACATTAAGAGTCAATCCAGTTACATGATTACCTGCAGTGTCCCCTCAGTGAGGACTGAACTTGGAAAAAGGGCCTTCTCCTACTCTGCTCATGCTTCATGGAATATCTTACAAAAAGATCTGAAGCTCTCGGCCCTGACCTCCCTAAATGGTTTTAAAAATATGTTGGAATCCTGGCAAAAACCAAGGCAGACATGTTCCTGTTCTTGATTTTATACATCTACCTTATAATGTTTTTGCTACTTTTTGCCACTTTTTCTTTTGTTTTATTGTTTAATGTATTTGTATCATTGCTGTTCATCATTCTTAGCAGGTCGCTTTCGTAAATGAGCCCTCGAGGCTCAATAAGATTTACCTGACTAAATAAAGGTTGAATGAATGAATTAAAAAATTAAAGATGGCCGCTGCAGCCAGTCGACATTAGCAATGCCCAAAAAAAAGTCTGTAGATCAGTCCATTTTACAGACATTGAGCTAAAATTGACTGTGGTAGTAGCTCAGAATTATTCACAACACATAAGCTGAGCAACTTGCTATGTCCAAAACAATATATTTGGCAAATATATTGTTTTAAATGTTTGGACAAAAACAGCCACAACTCTGTCACTTCTCAAGATGATCTCAATGGAAAACCACAGCTGGAACAGCGGCGGGCGATATGCATTCCTTGAATGGAAGCCCGGCCTTATATGTTGTGAAATACCCCACATGCTTTCTGCAGCCTATACATCAATAACAGAGTTTTTTTTTTTTCTTCTTCTTCCAATATGGACTCCAGATGTGTTCCAGCTGCAGCAGATCAACAGACCTGAAACAGAGGAAGGAAGAAAACTCCCAAATCTTTTTTTTCTTCTCAAAACCTCCCTCCTCCTCGTGAAACTTTATTCAGCTCGAGAAGTGGTGACTAATAAGAAGCAAGAGGAGGAGTTTATCACTTTGTGCACAGAGGCGGACTTTCTGTGTCTGCAGGCTGAGGGCGGGAGAAGCGCCCCCCCAGGCAGTGATTACTTTCTCCTTTCTTTTCTCCTCTTTAGTCTGCAGTTTTCCGTGCACACTGCCACACCTGCACAGCTGCTGGACCTGGGCCCGAACCTCTCTGTTTGGACTCGCCTGGGAAAGTTGAGCACAAGAAGAAAACTGAGGAGTTTCTTCTTTTTTTTCTTCTTCCTTTTGTTTGATTAGAGGACATCCCTGCACGCGCACTTCATCCAGAGAGGACTCGACTTGTGCAAGTTGGCAACAGAAGGTACGGACTTTAAAACAATAGTTCCTCTTTATTGTTGGGAGGGTGAATGGAAACTTTTTTCTTTTGTCTGGGAGTAATGGTGCAGCATCATTTTCTGTCAAAATGATTATTATTATTATTATTATTATTATTATTATTATTATTGTAGCTGGCATGGCTTTAACTTCACTTTTATATGAACATCAATGAACACAATCTTTCCTCAAGTGCTCATCATGTGGAGTGTTAAATCCGCCACAGTTTTTTTTTGAGGGGGATAGTTTACATCTCGTCTTGCTGTGCTATATTCACATCCTTCTAAATATACTGCATCTAACTGTTACACTGGTGGGGTGTAATAATAATTGCAGCTCAGATCAGTTGCAGGCTGAACCAGGCAGCCCTGCCTAATGAGGAGCGGATTTATTGTTGTTTTTATGGGTGATTGTCCTTTAAATCAGGGGGTTGTCAACCTTTATGATAAAAAAACAATCGTTTCTGCCCCTTTGCTGAGTAAATAAAGTCTAAACTATAAAATGAGCCAGAATGAGGTTATCAACTGGTGGCCCGCGGGCGGTTCGCTTAATGGGGGCTTTTAAAAGGCCAGTGATGAGCTAAAAGTTTCAGCAGAGTCATTAAAAGTCATTAAATTAGTGCATGCATTGCTTTCTTTCATTACATTTTTTTTTTTAAATTTATATAACGCATGGCTAGTATTTATTTGTTTGTTTGTTGTTGTTCAGATGTTTTCACGCTGTAACACTAAAGAGCCGTGCAGCAGAGATTCTGTCAGGAGATAATTGTACACAGAATAAATCTGGTTGCTCTGCTCCTCAAACTGTTTATATACAGGTAGTCCCCGACTTACGAGCGAGTTCCGTTCCTACGACTGTCTCGTAACAGGAAATCTCGTACGTCGGAACACGAAACACGTGTTGCTCGTAAGTCCGGATTTTCGGTCGTAAGTCGGAAAATTTATGCTAGCGCTACTACGAACACTCGTTTTTCATCACAAATGTTCATACTAGTTCATAAACATGCTCAGAAACTTGTTTCCAAACGGTTAGCTAACACACTTTCATCTAAAAACACATAAAAGTGCTGTATTTTTTGTATGTTCTTTACAAATTTACTGCTCGTTCGCCAGCTCGTAAGTCCGGAACCTCGTAAGTAAGAGCGCTCGTAAGTCGGGGACTACCTGTATATATATATATATATATATATATATATATATATATATATATATATATATATATATGTATATATATATATATATATAAATTTAGATCAGATTTAAACAAAAGGCTGTATTTTGTTACTTTGAAAGGGATTTTACGGCTTGTTAGTTCTTTATAATCTATGAGGGTCTTAAAGCTTCTCGTTGCAAAGTCACAAAGGCTGAACAACTGAATAATTTAATAATTTTCTCATGATCTGTCCTCAAAATGTAAACCTGTGAGCAAATTCTAAGACGTGATACAGTCGAGTACCATGCTTGATTTCATACTTTGCAATGAATATCTTTGAATTAAAATCTTTTTTTTTCATTCAACTTTTATTTAGACAGGTTAATCCCATTGAGCCTTGAGGACTCATTTACAAGAGAGACATAATAATAATAACAATTTTGTTCCATTACATGTACAGTACTACATTTGGTGCACATGATAAATAAAGAAACTTTGACGTGGACTTTTTTTAACCTAAATTTCCATAGAACAAAACGTGCAGAAACCTGTTGTCTTATATAAATACAGAATAAATAAATAAAAAGACATACTTTATTACATTATGGAAATAAAAATATACAATAAAATTTGATGCTTATTTATATTTTTACATGTTGAGACAAAAAAATATATTAAAGTAAAAAAAAAAAAAAGCAACATATTTCACAATTTCTACCCCCCTCGTTAAAAGTACTGGACTCAGCAGGCCTGCGTGAGTCATCTGTTTAGTGGTGAAAACGTTCATTAAGTACCACACTTTGAAATAATAAAGGACAGCTTGTTGGGTATTTAATGGTTATTTATTGAATTTTTTTTTTAAATAAAAAGGCCTTTATTTACTTTGACTTTAATTAGGTTTAGGTTAAATGCCACATACTATATTTTGCAGAATCCTTCATGTGTCAAACTCAAGGCCAGTGGGCCAAATATGGCCCCGGATGACTTCTTATCTGGCCCCCAGGATGATATTTAAAAGTGAAATCATTTTACTGCTGCTCATTTTGTTTAAAAACTGAGCATTTAATGCAGACGTCTCATGACAGTTGGACAACTTCGAAGTTTTGACGTTAGTTTGAATGCATCAGCAATTTTTGATTTTGCTGCAAAAAAGAGCAACATGGACCGTCGAATAAGAGCGATCAAACTCTTGTTGAGGAAACTAACCAGTAAACTATGTCAGAGTTGACTGGAGTTGATGTATTGACTGGAACCAGCCCTGTTGGTTTGAAAAAATGTTTTTAATTCTGGCCCCTTTCATAACTGACTGTGACAGCAACTTTCCAAAAAAACTTACTTTTTGTTGGATTTGATAGAAAAATGGAACAAATCGGCTAACGGGCTAACAAACGATTAGCATGAATTGATGAACATGTTTATTTATTGTATTAAAATTAGCCAAAGACACAGCTTAAGTGAACCTTTTTCTGTTATCGGTAGGAAAATGACTCAAATTAACTTCTACGTTCTTTGAAGCTTCAGATCTGCACGTGACCCCAGAGGTCGCCAAAAGAAACAGACTTCTGCACAAATGTAGACATTTAAGTGCAACAAAAACACAGTTTAGTCTTGCTTCAATGGAGCTCTGTATAAAAATCAAAGTGGATAAAGCGATTAAATGTCCCAGGGTGTGGCGAGTCTTTTCAGTGCACTGATCTACCAACGTCCTTTTGTTCCTTTTCGTCTCCAAAGGCAAAAGTGAACAAAACCTCTTCCCCGTTCTATGGATGATCCATCACTCTTTAATGTGGGCCACGAGAGGTAAACACGTCGGGAATGTTCCCTGTTGCAGAGCGCCTGTTTTAATTGCAGTCATTCGTCCACACAAAGAGCTACTTAAAGCCTCCGGTTGTGGCTTTTTTAAATATGATCATGCGACTGATGTGGCGGCAATTTTTCTGTCATAAGCTGGAAGAAATGTCAGCTGGTTGCTGTAAACAAGCAGCTCCTTATTTGACCCAGAACACACAACCACAGTCTGTTGCTTTTACTTCATCCAGCTGCTGAAACGAAGTCTTCCACGCTTAATAACTGAACGCTTCATGCATACGATCACGTTTCTGTTGTTTCTGATCTTCTTTTGCAGGTTTTTCGCCCTGAACTCGTCAGAGAAGATGGGATGGACGAGCTAACGAGGCAGATGGACGAGCTAACGAGGCAGATGGAGATCTCAGGAGA
>JBBPBX010000657.1:0-15034 GCA_038048925.1 Garcialebias charrua
GAACATCAAAAAACTCTGCCAGCAGGCACATTTATGAACACGTTACATAGGCATTTACGAGGCGGTCCATGAAGCACTAGTCCGTTGTCCTGATAAGGTGATGGTCAGCTCATTAATGTGTTTACACACTTACACATTTCCCAGGAGAAATTGAGGTTGGTCTGTTTCGAGGCCAGCAGGGAGTCCAATTCAGATAACCACAATTGTTGATTTATTCAGGCAGACTATTTTTCTGTCAGCCTTGAGTCTGTACTGATAACTTCCGAGGTCCGAAATGGCCAGATTAGGGTGCATTCCACTGGTCTGTGCTTACGAGCCTCTTCAAGGTTGCGTTCATGCTGACGAGTCCCAAAGCCGCAGGTGGCCTGCAATTCATATCACTGTCCCCACATCCACTATTGAACATTCGTATGGAGAAATCATATAGTGACAAGCATGCTATAACAGGTGTTAAGATTCAGGTGTTTATCAGATACACACTCAGCTGGGTTGTGGTAGCCACTAAATACATCTTGTATTACCATGTACCTTATAAAATAATTTCTAATGATGTTATAAGTATCATTATACAGTATATGTTGTTTGTTGTTGTGGTTTCTCATTTTATTTTATTTTTCTTTCCGCAGGTCTAGAGGCAGACTTCAATGATGTTGATGTGTGTTCTCTTTATACATCTCTCTCTCCTCTACTCCTATCACCTTTTTTCTTTTACCCCTTCTCTCACTTTTCTAGCTTTATTTTATTATTTGTTTTTTCATCCCTGTGTCCATTGCATCTTAAACAAATCCAAAGCAATAAACAAAACTTCCAAGTTCCGAAATGGCCAGATTAGGGTGCATTCCACTGGTCTGTGCTTACGAGCCTCTTCAAGGTTGTCTTCATGCTGACGAGTCCCAAAGCCACAGGTGGCCTGCGATTCAAATCACTTCCACCTTACGGTTTTGCTCGTAGATCAGCTGATTTTGAGTCCTCAAAGCACAAACCAAATCTTCACATAGACAGCAGCCTGATAAGGTCCAAAGGAGCTGCAACCATCTATGGTGATAAACCAGGATTCAGACTATTCCAAAAACAGTAAACCTGTTAAATCCATCCACCCATCCATCCATCCATTATCTTTTACCCGCTTCTTCCATTTTGGGTCACGGGGGTCGCCGGTGCCCATGTGCAATCACTGTGCAAGGGGCGGGGTACACCCTGAACGGGTCGCAAGTCCATCACAGGGACACATAGATACAAACAACCATTCACTCTCACTCACACCTAGGGTCAATTTAGAGTTACCAATCAGCCTAACATGTATGTTTTTGGTCTGTGTGAGGAAACCGGAGTACCCGGAGGAAACCCACGCATGCACGGGGAGAACATGCTAACTCCACTCAGAAAGGACCCAGGATCAGGATTTGAACCAGGTACCTGCTCGCTGAGAGGCTAGGGTCATCATTACCTCTGGACTGGTGGAGAGATCAAGACAGAAACCTGGGATTCAAAATCTAATTATTGCACCCTATGCTGATTTGTCATTACTAAAACTGAATACCACTTGTTTTCTTGCATTATTTATTGTCTGAAAACATTGATAACACATTTGGCGTTATCATTTGTAATGTTCTGTAAATGAATGCTCAAAATTTATATTTGAAGTTTGTAAACAAAGTCAGTATGTTATAGAATAAAACAAAAAAATGTTTGTTGCATTCTAAGACATTCTTATAAATAGAAAATCTGAAAGTTATGCACCATAACTCATGTTCCCTGAAGGAAGGGAACGAGGTGCAACATATGCTATGGGAATTGCGCCCCCGCACGATTACCTGAAGGAATACATTCACGCCTTTACGGCAGGGGCGTCAGCGTCGCACCAGAGGCCCCGCCCTCTGGGTACTTAAGCCGCTGACACCCATACATCATTCTCCAAAATGCACTTCACCGAGCTTTCAGCATTGAAAAGGGCCAGATATGTTGCACCTTGTTCCCTTCCTTCAGGGAACATGAGTTATGGTGCATAACTTTCAGTTCCCTTTCAGTCATGTCTCTCGGTGCAACATATGCTATGGGAACGTAATTCATTCACGCCCTTGAAATGCTCAGCAAAATGCATGTGAGAACATCTGCCTTAAAACGACAGGTATTTCCCAGCTGCTTTCTACGAGGTATGTAGAGAGCACAGGCTGAGAAGAAAAAATGTCACATGTAGAAACATCAGCTTTATGTTACCACTGGACATATAGTTAAAAAACACCAGCTAGAGACAGCATAAGCGTGCTCCACTAGTGTGAATACTCATCATCTCCTTTTTTCTCTGGAAAACCTGAGAAACAGGAGGAAAGGAGCCAGGGAAACCCCTCCATTAAACATCTCCTAAGCAAACATAAACACCAAGGGGCACCCTTGTGCATGTTGTTGCTGTTTGTTTTGGGATAAAGTAATCAAAGCCTTAGGCTCTCAGCCAGTTCCCTTCAAAGGCCAGGCTGAAAGCCGCCACAACTCCGGATGTGGGTGTAGAAGCTACTCAAGTGCCTGAGTCAGCAGGTCCCTGTGAGGAGGCAATTGCCATGGTATCCTTGATAACATTGAGATCAACTCCGGGAACCACGGTTTCTGCGGCCACCTGGGGGCTATCAGGATCAGGGAGAGGGCTCCCTGGCGCACACGTTCCAGTGTCACTTCGATCAGAGGGACAGGTGGAAAGGCATAGTAGAGCACCCCTGCTGGCCAATCATGTGCCAGAGCATCCGTTCCCAATGGTGCATCTGTTTCCCTCAAGGAGGAGTAAAGGTCACACTGTGAGCTAGCTCTGCAAGCGAACAAGTCCACAGAGGCTCTCCCAAATCGTGACCAGACCTGCTCCACAATCCGTGTGTTCAGGCTCCATTCTGACGTTAGGAGAGGCCCTCTTGAGAGGGTATCTGCTCCAAAATTTAGTTCACCAGGGACATGAGTCGCCCTAAGTGACAAGATTCTTGGAGCACACCATGTGAGCATCTTCTGCGTCAGTCCAAGGAGGACCTAGGACCTTGTCCCTCCTTCTCTGTTGATGAAGGGTACTGTGGTCCTGTTATCTGATTTCACCAGGACATGCTGCCCTGCAATCAGACCTTTGCTGAAGAAGTATTTTAATGACAGGAATACGGCCAACAACTCCAGGAAGTTGATATGTAATCTCGCTTCCTGTTTTTTCCAAAGGCCGCGGGCGTTTTGATTTCTGCAGATCGTCCCCCATCCTGTTTTTGAGGCATCCATCGTGATGACAACACGAGATGACACCCTTCCCAGTGGGACCCCTTCTGTGAAAACAGACAAATCTCTCCAAGGTTCCAGGGCCTTCAGGCACTCTGAATCTATCCTAACCTTTCCTGCTCGACTAGGCAGGGCGAGTTGTGTCTGTTGGTTTAGCCATACTTGTATGCCCCGCATTTTCAGCAATGCATGTGGCACACAGGGTATGGCTGCCGCCAAGAGGCCTAAAAGGCATTGGCACGTTTTCATAGGGACCCGTTGATCCAGTTTAAATATTTCCAGGCAATGGCAAATGGAGGAAACTCGTTCCTTTGAGAGCCATGCTCTGTACCGGACAGTGTCGATCTGTACTCCCAGAAATACAGTAACCCGTGATGGAGTTAGGTCACTCTTTTGTAGGTTTATGACAAACCCGAGAGACTCCAGGTGAGAGATCACCCTGTAGGAGTGTGAATGGGCCTGTATTCTGCTTCCAGCCAGAATCAGCAGGTCATCCAAGTAATTCATAACCCTGAGTCCTTGATTCCTAAGGGGGGTCAGGGCTGTATCCAGACATTTAGTAAATGTACGAGGAGCCGTCTTTAAACCAAAGGGTAAGGCTTTGAATTCATAAGCATTCCCGTCGAAACCAAAACGGAGGAACTTTCTGTGTTTCCTCCACACGCCTATGTGGAAATAGGCATCTTTCAAATCCACTGTACATGTGTAGTCTCCTGGTCTCACAGACTGGAGAACCTGCCATAGTGTAAGCATCTTGAACTTAAAAAGTTTTTATTCTCTTATTCAGAGTCCTTAGATCCAGAATCGGTCTCAGGGAATGATCCTTTTTGGGCACCAGGAAGTACTTGCTGTAGTGGCCAGAGCATAGTTTGCGTCTCGGGACCAAACTTATCACTCCCTTCTGCAACATCGTCAAAACTTCCTCCCTCAACGCATGTGCGTGTGTAGGGTTAAAGGTGCTATGTGTAACTTTCTGTAGAGTGCAGAACTTAGAAAAAATTTCAACAGGCAAAGCATTCTGATCCCTCCCTCTCAGAGCCATATATGGCTCTGAGGGGGAGGCTCTGCTGAAATTCAAATTCAAGCTCTGTTTTTATTGGCTGATTCAAATTCAAGCTCTGTTTTTATTGGCTGGTTACAAACTCTGTTTTTATTGGCTGGTTAAGGACGGGTCACTCTGTGTTTTTAGTGTTTTTATAAATGCTGATAGAGAAGCAAGGGGACTATAGTTTTTTTCAGAGATTACTTTGTCTAACACCAGTCTGTCAGTAGATAGTGACAGAGTGAAGAAATATGTTAAAAATATATTGTTAGAAAAGTTACAGACTGCATTACAAAGTTACATAGTGCAGCCTTAATCTTTGATTGCAGTACCCCTGTGAAGGGGGGCAGTCTCCTGGTAAACTGCAAATTGAGCCCATGACATATCGTTGTCATGACCCAATCATTTGGTAGACATGCCTTCCAGGCCTGCGCGTGCGCCATGAGCCTGGAAGGCATGCCCAATTGTTGCTTGTCGTGTTTTAGTGCTGGATGGGTGGCCTTTGACCCCTCTCGCGCTCTTTCGAGCAGGCTGGTCAGACCAAAAGAAGATGTTGCGAGATCTGACCGTCTCCGGCAGAGCTCGTGTATCTTGCTGTGGTTCATAGTTTGACCACGTGGTTTATGTTTTATAAAAATGGGACTCGAGTCAAGAACCAGGGCAGTTTGTGCTTTGGTACTTTTATTTTTGTACATGCATGAAACAGTGTTTGTTTTGATTACACATGCAGTAGGCGAGTCATGTTTGGTGCGCGCACACATGTCACCAGCTCCTCGTAGTATTTTACAAGTAGAGACTGGGATCAAAAGGTTAGGTTCCTGTACCGCGTGGGCGGGCAAACCTGTAAAATTATCACTTTGTCCTGCTTCATCAGGCCCGAATCTGAGTTCCACACGGGGTCACTGAAGAGGCCCTCGGCCGGTACTGGAAAGTCTCACTGTCACCAGCGGGTCTCTTCCGTGGAGGGCCACGCATGTCTTCCTTTAGGGGTGCAAAGCTTTTTCTCTGCAGCCCCTCGCGGAGGGCTTCCGCCTGTTTGCGTCTTTGTTCCAGCCTGGCCTGGACGCGTTCCAGGGCTCCCCCGAAGAGTCCCGTCGGCTTGATCGGGTACTGGAAGAAGGGGGACCTCTGGTTTTCCGGGAGGTCCGATAACGTCAGCCAAAGATAGCGCTGGACGACAACTATTTCCGCCATTGCTCTGCCTTGCGAAATGGCTATTTTCCCCATCATGCGGAGCACGAAGTCAGAGGCGCGGCGGGCCTCCTCCATGGCCTCCGTTGCGGCCTGCTCGTTTTTTGTTACCTGGAGATCCTACAGTTTTTCTGCCAGGTACACCTGCACCATGGTTGATGCGTTCAATGCTTGAGCCGCAAGGCCCTGAGCCTTGTAGCACTTTTCAAGCTGTTTCTCCGGAGCGCGGCAGGCCCTGCTAGGCAGCGCTGGTTTTGTCCCCATAGCTGCGAGGGCCAGATGAGCCGCCAGGGTCTCCTCTATCAGGGGTGTGCTGGCGAGGCCCGCTGTCTCCATTCCAGTGACATCCAGGAGTCGGGATAGTGGCAGTATCATGGGAGCTCCGGGTTCCACCCAGGAGCGTTTGAGCTCCATGAGGAAGTCTGGGAAAATGGGCATTTTTTGCGACGTTGTCAGCTGCTTGCAGCATGTGGCAGGGCATCAAATGCTTAACAGACTACAAGGGCAAAAGCAAACAATGCCCCAGGGACCCATCCCTGCCTGATGCCCTCAATAAGTTTTATGCACGTTTTGAAGATCCAAACAGACCAGCTAGCACCAGGCTCACCTCATCACCAGACGAGGAGCACCTCAAAGTGACCGCAGCAGAAGTGAGAGGTACCCCAAAATTACACCACACGCGTTGCGGTTCCGCCCCGCTTCGGTCCGACCTCCGCAGCAAATACGCACCCATTATAATCAATGACAGAGTTTACACTGGCTCCGCACGGCGGCGGTGAGCTGCGGAGAGCGGACGGCAGTCCGTCAAAATTAGAAATTTTTCTATTTCTGCCGGACGCCGGAGCTGTGCCGGAGTCAACTTTTGAAGATTACGTCGCACCAACAGGAAAAGGAACGAGCACAACTTCCGTATTTACAAAATAAAATCACCACGGGCGGACTAATCCTAGCTTTATACGGATTTATTTGTACAAAAATGCTGTCAAACTATCATTTATGACTATTCTATGACTAAACTATTATATTTATGACTATGACTACGCCTACAAACGCAATACAAGAAATAAATAAATAAAAAAGTATTTTATTCTGAAATGTAAACATCACTTCCTGTTGCTCAAACCATGTAGCTCATTTACGAGAGAAGATCAAGGCAGCAGTCTCTCTACAGTTGTTCTCCTTCTTCCACCAAATGAATTGTTTTGTTCTGACTTACTTATTTATCACTTGATTTATCGCGCGATCTCGCACGTGTCTCGGAGCGGCGCATCCAGGCGGACCTGAGCGGAGCGGAGGCAGTGGGAATTGGACTCGTTCAGCTGCGACCTGCGGACCGGAGCGGTGCGGAGCCGCGTGCTGTGTAATTTTGGGGGTAGTCTCAGAAGGATCAACCCTCATAAAGCTACGGGTCCAGACAACATCCCAGGGAAAGTTCTGAAGGAATGTGCGGACCAGCTCTGTGAGGTGCTGGCTGACATCTTCACCACCTCACTTTCACTGGAGTCAGTTCCCACCTGCCTGAAGACTGCCACCATCATCCCAGTCCCAAAAAGCTCCACAGTGACTGGTCTGAATGACTATAGACCGGTGGCTCTCACCCCGATAGTCGCTAAATGTTTTGAGAAACTGGTCATGTCCCACATCAAGACAACCGTCAACATCAGCGAGGACCCTCATCAATATGCATACCGCGAGAACCGATCAACAGAGGACGCCATCTCCTCTGTGGTCCACACTGCTCTCACCCACCTGGATCAGAAGGACTCATACGTGCGTCTGCTCTTTGTGGACTTCACATCTGCTTTCAACACCATGATCCCCCAAACTCTGATAGACAAACTATCCACACTTGGACTAAGCCCCTCCATCTGTAACTGGGTACTAGACTTCTTAACAAACAGACCACAGTCCGTGAAGATCCACAACTTCTCCTCCTCCACCATCACCCTCAGCACTGGCTCTCCTCAAGGATGTGTGCTGAGCCCTCTTCTGTTCACTCTGCTCACATATGATTGTACAGCCACACATCCAGGCTGTCATATTGTTAAGTTTGCAGATGATACAGCTGTGGTGGGATGCATCACAGATAATGATGAATCCAGCTACAGACAGGAGGTGGAACATCTGGAGAGCTGGTGCAAAGAGAACAACCTTCACATGAATGTGAAGAAGACGAAGGAGATGATTGTGGACTTCAGAAGGAACAAACACACCCACACCCCACTGTATATAGGTGGATCTGCGGTGGAGGTGGTCTCCAGCTACAAGTACCTGGGTGTACACTTGAATGATAACCTCAGCTGGAGCAATAACACCACCAGCCTGATCAAGAAAGGACATCAAAGACTCTACTTCCTCAGACGGCTGAGACGAGCTGGTCTGAGAAGCTCAGTCCTCACCTCGTTCTACAGGTGTGCAGTGGAGAGCGTCCTGTGCTCCAGCATCAACGTGTGGCATGGAGGCTGCACAGTTGCAGAGAGGAAAGCTCTACAGAGAGTGGTGAAGGCTGCACAGAAGTCTGTGGGAGTCAGTCTCCCCACCATCACAGACATTTACACCTCCAGATGCAGAAAAAGAGCCACCTGCATCATGAAAGACCTCACTCACCCAGCACACTCACTCTTTGCACCACTCCCCTCGGGACGGAGGTTGAGGAGCATCAAATGTAGAACCACTAGACTGAGGAACAGCTTCTACCCTGAGGCTGTCAGACTCATGAATAAATAAATAATAAGAATAAACACTGCAAAATGTCACATCATGTTGATACTGATCTGTTTCTTGTTGCTGCGTTCATCTGTGACCATCTGCTCATAATGACTCATGTTCGTGCTGCTGTTTATAATGATGTTTTTCTACTACATTAGGGCTTAGTGTATTACTAGCTGATGTCTCTCTTAGTTAATCCTAGATGTTATTATTGTTTTTCTCTTGCATTTGTTGTTGGATGTAACTGGGACCCTGTGTACATAATCTCGTTTTCAACACATGTACTACATGCGGTGCAAATGACAATAAATTCTCTCTGACTCTGACTCTGACTCTGCTTCGCATAAAAGTAGTTTCCCGCCAACCTCATAACCTGTTGGCGAGGCGTGAGGTCTGGCCATGCGACCTGCAGGGTATCCGTCACCCTATAGCACAGGTCAAACAGAGCAGGGACCAACATGTCCGGTTCCGGTAGAATTTGCGCCAGGTTCTGGGAGGAATCCGCACTTTCTCCTCTGTAACCGTACTCGGCGTCTTGGTCAGACACTTCGGGCGTCGAGTCCTCGATGGCAACCGAGGAGTCCGACACGTTCTCATCCCCGACTCGACCGCTGCATTCCAGGTCCACGTTCTCGAGCTCCGGCTCGGGAGCGAGCAGCTTTGTGCGACGTGCGACCTTCAGCGCCGCGGCCTTCGCCATGGATTTAGCTAACGCGTCTGCGCGGCGTTTCCTCACTACCGCCGGCATCCGACAGCAGTGGGAGTAGGAGTCGGGGAATTCCAGCGCTTTTCTCACGTGCAGAATCCCTAGGCAGACAGGACAGGCCTCGTGGGTGTCCGTCGCCGAGAGGGAGTAGCCGCATCCACTGGGGCAGGGGCGCGAGCGAGGGCTCATCGTCCTGCTGGTTTTCTTCTTCTTTGTCCTCCGTTTTCCCTTCTCGGGAGCCATGTCCGGAGACGAGAAGCGTCGAGGTTGTTCCTAGCTTCCTTTTGTTCGAAGCCGTCCTCTCCGTTGTCTTGCTTTTGCTGGCTAGCCTGCTAAATGTTAGCAGGGAGTGTTGTGACGCAGTTAGCGCCGTCGAGCAAAGCAGCTGCGGAAAGAGAAGAAAACTTTGAGGTAAGTAGAAAAACGCTGGACTAGCTTTCGCCAGCCCAGCAGTATGCAAGAAAATTTCTCTGTACGCTCAGCGTAGGGAGCAAGCTCACCTCAATCGAGCAATGCGACAACAGAGAAGTCCCACGAAGTTCAGGTTTTAAGCGAGGTGAAGGGCAAAAAGAGAATGATGTATGGGCGTCAGCGGCTTAAGTACCCAGAGGGCGGGGCCTCTGGCGTGACGCTGACGCCACTGTCGTAAAGGCGTGAATGTATTCCTTCAGGTAATCGTGCGGGGGCGCAATTCCCATAGCATATGTTGCAACGAGAGACATGACTGAAAGGGAACAGAAAAACCTTATTTTTCAGTGGTCTCGTCATTTATTCCAGAGCTATATATAAAATATATATGGCATGTTTTGAGTGAACTGTTGTTTTTCTTAAGTGGTTTTTATAACCTGCATTTCAACAAAACTCATTTTTAAATGGATAAAACTAAATTAGAGTTATTTAGTTAGCTGAGCAGATTATTTTTGTAACTAATATTTTATTCCAAACAGTGTTGTTGGCATCTCTGAGTATTCTATTCCTACTGTAATTTTCAGACTATAAAATGCACTGGGTTATAAGGCCCATTAAGCGAAACTAAAACATTTTTGACAGATTTAGAGCTCCTTGTAACACATAAAATCGTTTCAAGGTCAGTAAGCACAACCAGAATTAATACATAATGCGCACCGGATTATAAGGCTCACTGTTGATTTTTGAGAAAATTAAAAGATTTTAAGTGTGCCTTATAGTCTGAAAAAGATTGTAATCAGATATCATTCCTTTTAAACATGTCTTGGTTTACAACAAATACTTTGTACATGCATGAATGTGTGATGTGTATTTTCTATATGCTATACAAGAATTTAGACACAGATGAATGGGCGTCACAGATATCATCACTCACTTTTTATTCCTTCACTGGGAGTTTGACACATCTGTCACCAACTCAGTGCAGTGCTTTGAGAGTTTTTGTTTTCCAAAATGTAATTGTACAAAAATGGCCGGTGGACATACAAACATGCAGGTTTTGTATCTTTCATATTAATTTTATTGCAAAGTGCAGCCCTTGTAGAGAAAATATGAGAATTTGCATAGACTTTCTATTTGTATACAGTTTTAACTTTAAAAAGACACCTAAGAACAAATGGAGCTTTAAGGAACAATCCTGATTGATAAGCAGAGCTGAATCCATAAAAGATTAGGAGCAGCTGATTGTCGTCTTGTTTTAACAAAAAGAAAAGAAAATCCTGTGTGTAGAGGGGTTTAAATGTTGATGGGTTTCGACTGTTGATGTGTAGCAACCATGTATATCATTGTGCTGTTAAAAATCTACTAAAGTCAACTAAATTAAAAGGCACTTTGAAAATACTGTTACCTTTTAGCTGACAGTCTATGATCAATGACACACAGTCAGAATTGATTAAACCCTAACTGAATGGGGGGAAGCTGGTTTGAATGGTCTTCTTATTTAGGAAGTAATATGTCAATTTTCTTTTTATAAAATATCGAGCTGGGTTATGCTGTCTCTGCGTGACGACTGCATATCTCAGAATCACACAGCTGTGAGGTTTGTTCAGGTCTAATATTAGTCGCTTTGTTCCAGTCCCACCAACAACAATGTTCAGACACAGTACAAGTCATAATCAAACCACTGGGACGTACTTGTGATTTTCTTAGAGCCACTAAAAGAGTGCACAAATCATTATACGTGATTACATACTTTGTATTTGAAAGAGAAAAACTTTAAAATGTTCTGGGTGAAATGATTTTTTTTACAAAATGTGGGACAAAAATATCCTTTATTCATCTTACTTACTCAAAAAGAGCCAATACATGATGAAAGGAGAAGATTTTTACCCTGAATATTTCTCCTGCCTTTTTGTCAATGCCACTGTCTCGAGACCATACAACATAGCTGTTCTCACCACTGTCTTGTAAAGTATTTCTTTGACCTTTGCTGACACCTTTTTGTCCCAAATCACTCCTGAAACTTTTCTCCATCCACTCCATCCTGCCTGGACTCTCTTTTTCACCTCTTTACCACATTCCCCATTTTCCTGGACAGTGGACCCCAAGTACTTGAAGTCCTGCACCTTTGTGACCTCTGCTCCTTGTAGCCTCACTGTTCCACTGGCCTCCCTCTCATTCACACACATGTACTCTGTCTTACTACGGCTGACTTTCATTCCTCTTCTTTCAAGTGAATACCTCCACCTCTCCAAGTTCTCTTCCACCTGTTCCCTGTTCTCACCACAGATCACAATGTCATCTGCAAACATCATAGTCCATGGGGATTCCTGCCTGACCTCATCTGTTAGTCGGTCCATCACCAGAGCAAACAAGAAGGGGCTCAGAGCCGATCCTTGATGCACTCCCACCTCCACCTTGAAGCTATCTGTCACTCCTACAGCACATCTCACCACTGTCCTGCTGTCTTCATACATGTCCTGTACCAGTCTAACATACTTTTCTGCCACTCCAGATTTCCTCATGCAATACCACACCTCCTCTCTTGGCACCCTGTCATATGCTTTTTCTAAATCCACAAACACACAATGGAGTTCTTTCTGACCCTCTCTGTACTTCTCTATCAACATCCTCAAAGCAAAGATGGCATCTGTGGTGCTCTTTCTTGGCATGAAACCATACTGCTGCTCACAGATAGTCACCTCTTGTCTAAGTCTTGCTTCCACAACTCTCTCCCAGATCTTCATCGTGTGGCTCATCAACTTAATTCCCCTGTAGTTGCTACAACTCTGTACGTCACCCTTGTTCTTAAAAATGGGAACCAGCACACTTTTTCTCCGTTCTTCAGGCATTTTCTCACCAGCAAATATTTGAGTCAAAAACCTCACTGCCATCTCTCCAAGACATTTCCGAACCTCCACTGGTATGTCATCAGGTCCTACTGCCTTCCCCTTCTTCATTCTTTTCAGAGCTTTCTGGACTAAGCACCTTGATAACAGTTTATCTGTTTTACCTGTGCTATAGAAATAAAATTGACTTGACTTGACTTCACCCTCACTAATCTTTCCCACTTCCTGGTCCACAGTTTCTATGACCTCTACTCCTCTTCCATTCTCTTCATTCATTAGCTCCTCAAAGTAATCCTTCCATCTTCCCATCACACTCTCCTCACTTGTTAGAACATTCCCATTCCCATCTTTAATAAGCCTAACCTGTTGCACATCCTTTCCAGCCTGATCCCTCTGTCTTGCCAATCGGTACAAGTCCTTCTCACCCTCTTTAGTGTCCAGTCTCCCATACAACTCATTGTACGCCCTCTGCTTTGCCTTAGCTACTTCCCTCTTTGCTCTATGTCCCATCTCCTTATATTCCTGTCTCCTCTCTTCAGTCCTCTCACTGTCATATTTCTTCTTGGCTAATCTCTTTCTTTGAATGGCGTCCTGCACTTCACTATTCCACCACCAGGTTTCCTTATCATCCATTCTCTGTCCAGATGACACACCAAGTATCTTCCTACCTGTCTCTCTAATTACTGTTGCTGTAGTGGCCCAGTCATTTGGAAGCTCTTTCTTACCACCCAGAGCCTTTAACAGCTTGTCTCTGAATTTCTCACAACATTCTTCCTTCTTTGGCTTCCACCATTTGGTCTTCTTCTCTGATTTTACTCTTTTTCTCTTCTTCACAACAACAGTCATTCTACACACAACCATCCGATGCTGTCTGGCCACGCTCTCCCCTGCCACAACCTTACAGTCTCCAATCTCCCTCAGGTTTCCTCTTCTACACAGAATGTAATCGACCTGTGTACTCCTTCCTCCACTCTTATAGGTCACTCTATGTTCCTCCCTCTTTTGGAAATAGGTATTGACTATAGCCATTTCCATTCTCTTGGCAAAATCCACCACCATCTGTCCTTCCTGGTTTCTTTCCTTGACACCAAACCTACCCATCACTTCCTCATCCCCTCTGTTTCCTTCACCAACATGTCCATTCAGGTCTGCTCCAATCACCACTCTTTCCTCCCTGGGAATACTCTCTATCACTTCATCCAAATCTTTCCAAAATGTATCTTTCTCCTCCCCATCACATCCAACCTGTGGAGCATAACCACTGACTATGTTTAGCATCAGACCTTCTACTTCTACCTTCAGGCACATCACCCTATCTGACACTCTCTTCACCTCTACCACATTATTTGCCAACTCCTCCTTCAGGATCATCCCTACTCCATTTCTCTTTCTATCCACACCATGGTAAAACAGCTTGAACCCTGCTCCAATGCTGCGAGCCTTGCTGCCCTGCACTTGGTCTCTTGGACACATAAAACATCTACCTTCCTTCTCTGCATCATGTCAGCCAGCTCTCTACCTTTGCCTGTCATTGTCCCCACATTTAGAGTTGCAACCTTCAGTCCTACATTCTTCATTTTCCTCTTCTCCTCTGTCTCCTGACACTTTTCCCTCCAACAGCCAACATATGTTTAATGACGGGAAATGATGGAAAAGACAACACTGTATCTGTTATTGACAAGGCAAGGATAGTTATGGAACATCAGGAGCTTTGTACCGTGAAAAGGAGTTGTCAAAAATGAGCGTGTAGAGGCCGGGGTGCCTCACTTTCAACTGTCCCTGAATGGTCTCTTTATGAGAATTGCAGCGAGTCAGAGGAATCTGCACCTGAGAGCAGAACAGAAACTCAAATGAGACAGATGGTTTCAAACAAATATCTCCTCTACTGACTGAAACATTTAAAAAAAAAAGAAAAACACCAATCTAAAGGACTTTTTTTTTTTACCAGATCACAGGATGTTGTACAGAAAGAAAGCAACTAGGATCATTTCAATAATTGTTGCTGAATCTTGTAACCTTGACAACAAATCAAATAAAAAGAGAAACACACCACTTTAAATATCAGCAAAGGAGAGGTTGAGGTGAAAAATGAGCATGAATGATTGAAAAGCGTTGACATTTTTTGTGCAGAATTTGCACACTGTCAGCCTGCAGCAGTTTTCCTCAGTCCATCATCTTTGAACAACCAAGCAAAATGACCCAGCTCTCTGCAGGAGCCGTGCACACAATTTCAGTCAGTAGTGCCTGAAAATAACTTCAGCTTTTGAATGAGCATGTGCGAGGCTTCCACACTTCACTTTCTTAGCCATTGAAAAACATTATATTCAGCATTTTCTAAGCACTTACAAATCTCTTCATAACTTTGCCTTTTGCAACAACTTATCCCGGACACCAGAAAGTTTGTAAATGCTCAGATGTTCACATGCTTTACATGCTTCAAGTGAAATTAAAGAATGGATCCTGGATTTCACAACACACTGCTGTGTGTGTGTCTCTGTGCGTTTAAAAAATAAACTGCTCAGAAAAGGAGTTTCTGCCTTTAGCTGGTCCATCTGAATGTCACTGGATTCCTGGTGAACCACAGGCTCTGAGGAAAACACTCAGCTGATAGTTGGCCACAGTAACAGTAATGACAGTAACAACTGGATTTGATGAACAGCTCTCTGGTACCATCACAGGGCCGGAGTGGGACTCATTTTCAGCCCTGGAGTTTCATGCCTCACACTGGCCCAGTTTAGATCATGACCAATTATTAATAAAATCATGTAATTATAACCTTACATCAGGGGCAATTCTGGAATATGTACTTTAGGGGTTAGCGCTGACAATGGCTCTTGGCTTGAACAACGTAGTGGCCATTGGCATCAGAAGCATTTGTAATGTGTGTGTGTG